>JAKVIS010002373.1:0-23401 GCA_033119425.1 Bufotes viridis | reverse complement strand
CACAGCCCCGCCCCTGCCAGGGATGACATCACTGGGATATAATGACATGTGATCAGACATGAGATCCACACCTTTATACTTCTCACAGGAGCATCAATTACTGCTTTGACAGCCTGCCTGTATATCCTGTCTGAGGAGGTAGTCACGGCCCCGCCCCTGCTGATGACATCACTCGATATAATGACATGTGATCAGACATGAGATCCACACCTTATACTACAGGAACATCTATTACTGCTGACAACCTGCCTGTATATCCTGTCTGAGGGGTAGTCACAGCCCCGCCCTGCTGGTGACATCACTGGGACATAATGACATGTGATCAGACATGAGATCCACACCTTATACTACAGGAACATCTATTACTGCTGACAACCTGCCTGTATATCCTGTCTGGAGGCAGTCACAGCCCCGCCCCAGCTGATGACATCACTGATATAATCGACATGTGATCAGACATGAGATCCAACTCTCTTATACTAGCAGGAACATCTATTACTGCTGGACAACCTGCCTGTATATCCTGTCTGAGAGGTAGTCACAGCCCCGCCCCGCTGATGACATCACTGATATAATGACATGTGATCAGACATGAGATCCACACCTTATACTACAGGAACATCTATTACTGCTGACAACCTGCCTGTATATCCTGTCTGAGGGGTAGTCACAGCCCCGCCCTGCTGATGACATCACTGATATAATGACATGTGATCAGACATGAGATCCACACCCTTATACTACAGGAACATCTATTACTGCTGACAACCTGCCTGTATATCCTGTCTGAGAGGTAGTCACAGCCCCGCCCCCTGCTGATGACATCACTGATATAATGACATGTGATCAGACATGAGATCCACACCTTATACTACAGGAACATCTATTACTGCTGACAACCTGCCTGTATATCCTGTCTGAGGGGTAGTCACAGCCCCGCCCTGCTGATGACATCACTGATATAATGACATGTGATCAGACATGAGATCCACACCTTATACTACAGGAACATCTATTACTGCTGACAACCTGCCTGTATATCCTGTCTGAGAGGTAGTCACAGCCCCGCCCCTGCTGATGACATCACTGATATAATGACATGTGATCAGACATGAGATCCACACCTTATACTACAGGAACATCTATTACTGCTGACAACCTGCCTGTATATCCTGTCTGAGAGGTAGTCACAGCCCCGCCCTCTGCTGATGACATCACTGATATAATGACATGTGATCAGACATGAGATCCACACCTTATACTACAGGAACATCTATTACTGCTGACAACCTGCCTGTATATCCTGTCTGAGGGGTAGTCACAGCCCCGCCCTGCTGGTGACATCACTGATATAATGACATGTGATCAGACATGAGATCCACACCTTATACTACAGGAACATCTATTACTGCTGACAACCTGCCTGTATATCCTGTCTGGAGAGGTAGTCACAGCCCCGCCCCTGCTGATGACATCACTGATATAATGACATGTGATCAGACATGAGATCCACACCTTATACTACAGGAACATCTATTACTGCTGACAACCTGCCTGTATATCCTGTCTGAGAGGTAGTCACAGCCCCGCCCCTGCTGATGACATCACTGATATAATGACATGTGATCAGACATGAGATCCACACCTTATACTACAGGAACATCTATTACTGCTGACAACCTGCCTGTATATCCTGTCTGAGAGGTAGTCACAGCCCCGCCCCTGCTGATGACATCACTGATATAATGACATGTGATCAGACATGAGATCCACACCTTATACTACAGGAACATCTATTACTGCTGACAACCTGCCTGTATATCCTGTCTGGAGGGGTAGTCACAGCCCCGCCCTGCTGATGACATCACTGATATAATGACATGTGATCAGACATGAGATCCACACCTTATACTACAGGAACATCTATTACTGCTGACAACCTGCCTGTATATCCTGTCTGAGAGGTAGTCACAGCCCCGCCCCTGCTGATGACATCACTGATATAATGACATGTGATCAGACATGAGATCCACACCTTATACTACAGGAACATCTATTACTGCTGACAACCTGCCTGTATATCCTGTCTGAGAGGTAGTCACAGCCCCGCCCCCTGCTGATGACATCACTGATATAATGACATGTGATCAGACATGAGATCCACACCTTATACTACAGGAACATCTATTACTGCTGACAACCTGCCTGTATATCCTGTCTGAGGGGTAGTCACAGCCCCGCCCCTGCTGATGACATCACTGATATAATGACATGTGATCAGACATGAGATCCACACCTTATACTACAGGAACATCTATTACTGCTGACAACCTGCCTGTATATCCTGTCTGGAGAGGTAGTCACAGCCCCGCCCCTGCTGATGACATCACTGATATAATGACATGTGATCAGACATGAGATCCACACCCTTATACTACAGGAACATCTATTACTGCTGACAACCTGCCTGTATATCCTGTCTGGAGGGGTAGTCACAGCCCCGCCCCTAGCTGATGACATCACTGATATAATGACATGTGATCAGACATGAGATCCACACCTTATACTACAGGAACATCTATTACTGCTGACAACCTGCCTGTACATATCCTGTCTGAGAGGTAGTCACAGCCCCGCCCCTGCTGATGACATCACTGATATAATGACATGTGATCAGACATGAGATCCACACCTTATACTACAGGAACATCTATTACTGCTGACAACCTGCCTGTATATCCTGTCTGAGAGGTAGTCACAGCCCCCGCCCTGCTGATGACATCACTGATATAATGACATGTGATCAGACATGAGATCCACACCTTATACTACAGGAACATCTATTACTGCTGACAACCTGCCTGTACATATCCTGTCTGAGGGGTAGTCACAGCCCCGCCCCCTGCTGATGACATCACTGATATAATGACATGTGATCAGACATGAGATCCACACCTTATACTACAGGAACATCTATTACTGCTGACAACCTGCCTGTATATCCTGTCTGGAGAGGTAGTCACAGCCCCGCCCCTGCTGATGACATCACTGATAGTAATGACATGTGATCAGACATGAGATCCACACCTTATACTACAGGAACATCTATTACTGCTGACAACCTGCCTGTATATCCTGTCTGAGAGGTAGTCACAGCCCCGCCCCTGCTGATGACATCACTGATATAATGACATGTGATCAGACATGAGATCCACACCTTATACTACAGGAACATCTATTACTGCTGACAACCTGCCTGTATATCCTGTCTGAGAGGTAGTCACAGCCCCGCCCCTGCTGATGACATCACTGATATAATGACATGTGATCAGACATGAGATCCACACCTTATACTACAGGTGAACATCTATTACTGCTGACAACCTGCCTGTATATCCTGTCTGAGAGGTAGTCACAGCCCCGCCCTGCTGATGACATCACTGATATAATGACATGTGATCAGACATGAGATCCACACCTTATACTACAGGAGCATCTATTACTGCTGACAACCTGCCTGTATATCCTGTCTGAGGGGTAGTCACAGCCCCGCCCCTGCTGATGACATCACTGATATAATGACATGTGATCAGACATGAGATCCACACCTTATACTACAGGAACATCTATTACTGCTGACAACCTGCCTGTATATCCTGTCTGAGAGGTAGTCACAGCCCCGCCCTGCTGATGACATCACTGATATAATGACATGTGATCAGACATGAGATCCACACCTTATACTACAGGAACATCTATTACTGCTGACAACCTGCCTGTATATCCTGTCTGAGAGGTAGTCACAGCCCCGCCCCTGCTGACGACATCACTGATATAATGACATGTGATCAGACATGAGATCCACACCTTATACTACAGGAACATCTATTACTGCTGACAACCTGCCTGTATATCCTGTCTGGAGAGGTAGTCACAGCCCCGCCCCTGCTGATGACATCACTGATATAATGACATGTGATCAGACATGAGATCCACACCTTATACTACAGGAACATCTATTACTGCTGACAACCTGCCTGTATATCCTGTCTGAGAGGTAGTCACAGCCCTGCCCTGCTGATGACATCACTGATATAATGACATGTGATCAGACATGAGATCCACACCTTATACTACAGGAACATCTATTACTGCTGACAACCTGCCTGTATATCCTGTCTGAGAGGTAGTCACAGCCCCGCCCCCTGCTGATGACATCACTGATATAATGACATGTGATCAGACATGAGATCCACACCTATACTACAGGAACATCTATTACTGCTGACAACCTGCCTGTATATCCTGTCTGAGAGGTAGTCACAGCCCCGCCCCTGCTGATGACATCACTGATATAATGACATGTGATCAGACATGAGATCCACACCTTATACTACAGGAACATCTATTACTGCTGACAACCTGCCTGTATATCCTGTCTGAGAGGTAGTCACAGCCCCGCCCCTGCTGATGACATCACTGATATAATGACATGTGATCAGACATGAGATCCACACCTTATACTACAGGAACATCTATTACTGCTGACAACCTGCCTGTATATCCTGTCTGAGAGGTAGTCACAGCCCCGCCCTGCTGATGACATCACTGATATAATGACATGTGATCAGACATGAGATCCACACCTATACTACAGGAACATCTATTACTGCTGACAACCTGCCTGTATATCCTGTCTGAGAGGTAGTCACAGCCCCGCCCCTGCTGATGACATCACTGATATAATGACATGTGATCAGACATGAGATCCACACCTTATACTACAGGAACATCTATTACTGCTGACAACCTGCCTGTATATCCTGTCTGAGAGGTAGTCACAGCCCCGCCCCTGCTGATGACATCACTGATATAATGACATGTGATCAGACATGAGATCCACACCTTATACTACAGGAACATCTATTACTGCTGACAACCTGCCTGTATATCCTGTCTGAGAGGTAGTCACAGCCCCGCCCCTGCTGATGACATCACTGATATAATGACATGTGATCAGACATGAGATCCACACCTTATACTACAGGAACATCTATTACTGCTGACAACCTGCCTGTATATCCTGTCTGAGAGGTAGTCACAGCCCTCGCCCCTGCTGATGACATCACTGATATAATGACATGTGATCAGACATGAGATCCACACCTTATACTACAGGAACATCTATTACTGCTGACAACCTGCCTGTATATCCTGTCTGAGAGGTAGTCACAGCCCCGCCCCTGCTGATGACATCACTGATATAATGACATGTGATCAGACATGAGATCCACACCTTATACTACAGGAACATCTATTACTGCTGACAACCTGCCTGTATATCCTGTCTGAGAGGTAGTCACAGCCCCGCCCTGCTGATGACATCACTGATATAATGACATGTGATCAGACATGAGATCCACACCTTATACTACAGGAACATCTATTACTGCTGACAACCTGCCTGTATATCCTGTCTGAGAGGTAGTCACAGCCCCGCCCCTGCTGATGACATCACTGATATAATGACATGTGATCAGACATGAGATCCACACCTTATACTACAGGAACATCTATTACTGCTGACAACCTGCCTGTATATCCTGTCTGAGAGGTAGTCACAGCCCCGCCCCTGCTGATGACATCACTGATATAATGACATGTGATCAGACATGAGATCCACACCTTATACTACAGGAACATCTATTACTGCTGACAACCTGCCTGTATATCCTGTCTGAGAGGTAGTCACAGCCCCGCCCCTGCTGATGACATCACTGATATAATGACATGTGATCAGACATGAGATCCACACCTTATACTACAGGAACATCTATTACTGCTGACAACCTGCCTGTATATCCTGTCTGAGGGGTAGTCACAGCCCCGCCCCTGCTGATGACATCACTGATATAATGACATGTGATCAGACATGAGATCCACACCTTATACTACAGGAACATCTATTACTGCTGACAACCTGCCTGTATATCCTGTCTGAGGGGTAGTCACAGCCCCGCCCCTGCTGATGACATCACTGATATAATGACATGTGATCAGACATGAGATCCACACCTTATACTACAGGAACATCTATTACTGCTGACAACCTGCCTGTATATCCTGTCTGAGAGGTAGTCACAGCCCCGCCCCTGCTGATGACATCACTGATATAATGACATGTGATCAGACATGAGATCCACACCTTATACTACAGGAACATCTATTACTGCTGACAACCTGCCTGTATATCCTGTCTGAGAGGTAGTCACAGCCCCGCCCCTGCTGATGACATCACTGATATAATGACATGTGATCAGACATGAGATCCACACCTTATACTACAGGAACATCTATTACTGCTGACAACCTGCCTGTATATCCTGTCTGAGAGGTAGTCACAGCCCCGCCCCTGCTGATGACATCACTGATATAATGACATGTGATCAGACATGAGATCCACACCTTATACTACAGGAACATCTATTACTGCTGACAACCTGCCTGTATATCCTGTCTGAGAGGTAGTCACAGCCCCGCCCCTGCTGATGACATCACTGATATAATGACATGTGATCAGACATGAGATCCACACCTTATACTACAGGAACATCTATTACTGCTGACAACCTGCCTGTATATCCTGTCTGAGAGGTAGTCACAGCCCCGCCCCTGCTGATGACATCACTGATATAATGACATGTGATCAGACATGAGATCCACACCTTATACTACAGGAACATCTATTACTGCTGACAACCTGCCTGTATATCCTGTCTGAGGGGTAGTCACAGCCCCGCCCCTGCTGATGACATCACTGATATAATGACATGTGATCAGACATGAGATCCACACCTTATACTACAGGAACATCTATTACTGCTGACAACCTGCCTGTATATCCTGTCTGAGAGGTAGTCACAGCCCCGCCCCTGCTGATGACATCACTGATATAATGACATGTGATCAGACATGAGATCCACACCTTATACTACAGGAACATCTATTACTGCTGACAACCTGCCTGTATATCCTGTCTGAGAGGTAGTCACAGCCCCGCCCCTGCTGATGACATCACTGATATAATGACATGTGATCAGACATGAGATCCACACCTTATACTACAGGAACATCTATTACTGCTGACAACCTGCCTGTATATCCTGTCTGGAGAGGTAGTCACAGCCCCGCCCCTGCTGATGACATCACTGATATAATGACATGTGATCAGACATGAGATCCACACCTTATACTACAGGAACATCTATTACTGCTGACAACCTGCCTGTATATCCTGTCTGAGAGGTAGTCACAGCCCCGCCCCTGCTGATGACATCACTGATATAATGACATGTGATCAGACATGAGATCCACACCTTATACTACAGGAACATCTATTACTGCTGACAACCTGCCTGTATATCCTGTCTGAGAGGTAGTCACAGCCCCGCCCCTGCTGATGACATCACTGATATAATGACATGTGATCAGACATGAGATCCACACCTTATACTACAGGAACATCTATTACTGCTGACAACCTGCCTGTATATCCTGTCTGAGAGGTAGTCACAGCCCCGCCCCTGCTGATGACATCACTGATATAATGACATGTGATCAGACATGAGATCCACACCTTATACTACAGGAACATCTATTACTGCTGACAACCTGCCTGTATATCCTGTCTGAGAGGTAGTCACAGCCCCGCCCTGCTGATGACATCACTGATATAATGACATGTGATCAGACATGAGATCCACACCTTATACTACAGGAACATCTATTACTGCTGACAACCTGCCTGTATATCCTGTCTGAGAGGTAGTCACAGCCCCGCCCCTGCTGATGACATCACTGATATAATGACATGTGATCAGACATGAGATCCACACCTTATACTACAGGAACATCTATTACTGCTGACAACCTGCCTGTATATCCTGTCTGGAGAGGTAGTCACAGCCCCGCCCCTGCTGATGACATCACTGATATAATGACATGTGATCAGACATGAGATCCACACCTTATACTACAGGAACATCTATTACTGCTGACAACCTGCCTGTATATCCTGTCTGAGAGGTAGTCACAGCCCCGCCCCTGCTGATGACATCACTGATATAATGACATGTGATCAGACATGAGATCCACACCTTATACTACAGGAACATCTATTACTGCTGACAACCTGCCTGTATATCCTGTCTGAGAGGTAGTCACAGCCCCGCCCCCTGCTGATGACATCACTGATATAATGACATGTGATCAGACATGAGATCCACACCTTATACTACAGGAACATCTATTACTGCTGACAACCTGCCTGTATATCCTGTCTGAGAGGTAGTCACAGCCCCGCCCCTGCTGATGACATCACTGATATAATGACATGTGATCAGACATGAGATCCACACCTTATACTACAGGAACATCTATTACTGCTGACAACCTGCCTGTATATCCTGTCTGAGAGGTAGTCACAGCCCCGCCCCTGCTGATGACATCACTGATATAATGACATGTGATCAGACATGAGATCCACACCTTATACTACAGGAACATCTATTACTGCTGACAACCTGCCTGTATATCCTGTCTGAGAGGTAGTCACAGCCCCGCCCCTGCTGATGACATCACTGATATAATGACATGTGATCAGACATGAGATCCACACCTTATACTACAGGAACATCTATTACTGCTGACAACCTGCCTGTATATCCTGTCTGAGGGGTAGTCACAGCCCCGCCCCTGCTGATGACATCACTGATATAATGACATGTGATCAGACATGAGATCCACACCTTATACTACAGGAACATCTATTACTGCTGACAACCTGCCTGTATATCCTGTCTGAGAGGTAGTCACAGCCCCGCCCCTGCTGATGACATCACTGATATAATGACATGTGATCAGACATGAGATCCACACCTTATACTACAGGAACATCTATTACTGCTGACAACCTGCCTGTATATCCTGTCTGAGAGGTAGTCACAGCCCCGCCCCTGCTGATGACATCACTGATATAATGACATGTGATCAGACATGAGATCCACACCTTATACTACAGGAACATCTATTACTGCTGACAACCTGCCTGTATATCCTGTCTGAGGGGTAGTCACAGCCCCGCCCCTGCTGATGACATCACTGATATAATGACATGTGATCAGACATGAGATCCACACCTTATACTACAGGAACATCTATTACTGCTGACAACCTGCCTGTATATCCTGTCTGAGGGGTAGTCACAGCCCGCCCCCTGCTGATGACATCACTGATATAATGACATGTGATCAGACATGAGATCCACACCTTATACTACAGGAACATCTATTACTGCTGACAACCTGCCTGTATATCCTGTCTGAGAGGTAGTCACAGCCCCGCCCCTGCTGATGACATCACTGATATAATGACATGTGATCAGACATGAGATCCACACCTTATACTACAGGAACATCTATTACTGCTGACAACCTGCCTGTATATCCTGTCTGAGAGGTAGTCACAGCCCCGCCCCTGCTGATGACATCACTGATATAATGACATGTGATCAGACATGAGATCCACACCTTATACTACAGGAACATCTATTACTGCTGACAACCTGCCTGTATATCCTGTCTGAGAGGTAGTCACAGCCCCGCCCCTGCTGATGACATCACTGATATAATGACATGTGATCAGACATGAGATCCACACCTTATACTACAGGAACATCTATTACTGCTGACAACCTGCCTGTATATCCTGTCTGAGAGGTAGTCACAGCCCGCCCCCTGCTGATGACATCACTGATATAATGACATGTGATCAGACATGAGATCCACACCTTATACTACAGGAACATCTATTACTGCTGACAACCTGCCTGTATATCCTGTCTGAGAGGTAGTCACAGCCCCGCCCTGCTGGTGACATCACTGATATAATGACATGTGATCAGACATGAGATCCACACCTTATACTACAGGAACATCTATCACTGCTGACAACCTGCCTGTATATCCTGTCTGAGAGGTAGTCACAGCCCCGCCCCTGCTGATGACATCACTGATATAATGACATGTGATCAGACATGAGATCCTACACCTTATACTACAGGAACATCCATTACTGCTGACAACCTGCCTGTATATCCTGTCTGAGGGTAGTCACAGCCCGCCCCTGCTGATGACATCACTGATATAATGACATGTGATCAGACATGAGATCCACACCTTATACTACAGGAACATCTATTACTGCTGACAACCTGCCTGTATATCCTGTCTGAGAGGTAGTCACAGCCCCGCCCCCTGCTGATGACATCACTGATATAATGACATGTGATCAGACATGAGATCCACACCTTATACTACAGGAACATCTATTACTGCTGACAACCTGCCTGTATATCCTGTCTGAGAGGTAGTCACAGCCCCGCCCCCTGCTGATGACATCACTGATATAAGGACATGTGATCAGACATGAGATCCACACCTTATACTACAGGAACCTCTATTACTGCTGACAACCTGCCTGTATATCTGTCTGAGAGGTAGTCACTGCCCCGCCCCCTGCTGATGACATCACTGATATAATGACATGTGATCAGACATGAGATCCACACCTTATACTACAGGAACATCTATTACTGCTGACAACCTGCCTGTATATCCTGTCTGAGAGGTAGTCACAGCCCCGCCCCCTGCTGATGACATCACTGATATAATGACATGTGATCAGACATGAGATCCACATACCTTATATTTATTATGCCTTGATAAAACCGCCATACAGTGACTGAGTGACACCGCCATACAGTGATCGGGTGACACCGCCATACAGTGATCGGGTGACACCGCCATACAGTGACCGGGTGACACCACCATACAGTGACCGGGTGACACCGCCATACAGTGACCGGGTGACACCACCATACAGTGACTGGGAGACACCACCATACAGTGACTGGGAGACACCACCATACAGTGACCAGGTGACGCCACCATACAGTGACCGGGTGACGCCACCATACAGTGACCGGGTGACACCACCATACAGTGACAGGTTGACGCCACCATACAGTGACCGGGTGACGCCACCATACAGTGACCGGGTGACACCACCATACAGTGACCGGGTAACGACACCATACAGTGACCGGGTGACGCCCCCATACAGTGACTGGGAGACACCACCATACAGTGACCAGGTGACGCCACCATACAGTGACCGGGTGACGCCCCCATACAGTGACCGGGTGACACCACCATACAGTGACCGGGTGACACCGCCATACAGTGACCGGGTGACACCACCATACAGTGACCTGGTGACACCGCCATACAGTGACTGGGAGACACCACCATACAGTGACTGGGAGACACCACCATACAGTGACCAGGTGACGCCACCATACAGTGACCGGGTGACGCCACCATACAGTGACCGGGTGACACCACCATACAGTGACAGGTTGACGCCACCATACAGTGACCGGGTGACGCCACCATACAGTGACCGGGTGACGCCACCATACAGTGACCGGGTGACACCACCATACAGTGACCGGGTAACGACACCATACAGTGACCGGGTGACGCCACCATACAGTGACCGGGTGACGCCCCCATACAGTGACCGGGAGACACCACCATACAGTGACCGGGTGACACCACTATACAGTGACCGGGTGACACCTCCATACAGTGACCGGGTGACACCACCATACTGTGACCGGGTGACATCGCCATAGAGTAACTGGGTGACGCCACCATACAGTGACCGGGTGATGCCACCATACAGTGACCGGGTGACACCACCATACAGTGACCGGGTGATGCCACCATACAGTGACCGGGTGACATCGCCATAGAGTAACTGGGTGGCGCCACCATACAGTGACCGGGTGATGCCACCATACAGTGACCGGGTGACAACACCATACAGTGACCGGGTGACACCCCATACAGTGACCGGGTGACACCACCATACAGTGACCGGGTGACATCGCCATAGAGTAACTGGGTGGCGCCACCATGCAGTGACCGGGTGATGCCACCATACAGTGATCGGGTGACACCACCATACAGTGACCGGGTGACACCACCATACAGTGACTGTGTGATACCGCCATACAGTGACCGGGTGACACGCCATACAGTGACCGGGTGACACCACCATACAGTGACCGGGTGACACCCCCATACAGTGACCGGGTGACACCGCCATACAGTGACCGGGTGACACCACCATACAGTGACCGGGTGACACCACCATACAGTGACAGGTGACGCCACCATACAGTGACCGGGTGACGCCACCATACAGTGACCGGGTGACACCACCATACAGTGACCGGGTGACAGCACCATAGAGTGACCGGGTGACACCACCATACAGTGATCGGGTGACACCTCCATACAGTGACCGGGTGACGCCACCATACAGTGACCGGGTGAGCGCCACCATACATTGACCGGGTGATGCCACCATACAGTGACCGGGTGACGCCACCATACAGTGACCAGGTGACGCCACCATACAGTGACCTGGTGATGCCACCATACAGTGACCGGGTGACACCGCCATACAGTGACCGGATGACACCACCTTACAGTGACAGGGTGACGCCACCATATAGTGACCGAGTGACACCACCATACAGTGACCAGGTGATGCCACCATATAGTGACCGGGTGATACCGCCATACAGTGACCGGGTGACGCCACCATACAGTGACCGGGAGACACCACCATACAGTGACCGGGTGACGCCACCATACAGTAACCGGGTGATACCGCCATACAGTGACCAGGTGACACCGCCATACAGTGACTGGGTGACACCACCATACAGTGACCGGGTGACACCACCATACAGTGACCGGGTGAAACCGCCATACAGTGACCAGGTGACACCACCATACAGTGATCGGGTGACGCCACCATACAGTGACCGGGAGACACCACCATACAGTGACCGGGTGACGCCACCATACAGTGACCGGGTGATACCGCCATACAGTGACCAGGTGACACCACCATACAGTGACCGGGTGACACCACCATACAGTGACCGGGTGACACCACCTTACTTATATCGTCCACACCAGGTTTCCTCCCAGTCTCGGGGCTGACATCCACACTGACACAGTACGTGACTCCGCTCCTTGTCTGTTACCTCATTGCAGGGGCACAGGGGGAATGGTGACTGACGGCTTCCACTGCTGGCCGACCATGTGTATCTGCATGTCCTGTTTACAGGTAATTAAAGGGTAACTCCACCCAGAAGTGTTTCATCGCCTTCCATCCTGAGGGACAATATTTGGGTGCTATGACCCGGTGTGTATGACCCTGGCATGTGGCGCCAGAAGGCTGCACGCTGGGCACAGGTTGGGATGTTTATCAGGGGTGGCAGGCGTCACTCCACTTACACAACACACGGAGGTTTGGAAAGCTGCAGCTCCGTCCAGGGTGGACTTTACTCCACGTAGACAGACAAGGGGAGCGAGCTGCAGGAAAGTGAGGAACAAGGTGAGTGCTGCCTAAACATGCCGTGTAATGTTATGCATGCACGTCTGTGTGTATGGATGCAGAAAGGGGCAGCGACCGGCCCCTCCGAGGGCAACAAACTGGGGACGGAAAGGCCAGCTACCAGTCTGTATGAATGGGCAACATAGTATAAAAGGCTGAAGAAAGCCCTCCGTCCATCCAGTTCAGACTGATAATCTGCAAGTTGATCCAGAGGACGGAAAAAAACCCTGTCAATTTTCCGCACTTTAGGGGGGAAAATTCCTTCCAGACTCCAATCAAAAAAACTCCCTGGTTCAACGACCCCTCAGGAGCGTAGCTAACGGCTCATGGGCCCTGGTGCAAGAGTTCAGCTTGGGCCCCCTTCACTTAGTGCTTTGTGTGTCTTCTTATGTGGCACAGGGATCCTTGGGCCCCCTGAGGCTCCTGGGCCCAGTAGAGACTGCTACCTCTGCTCCCCCTATAGCTACGCCCATGCTCTATAGCCTGTAATATTATTACACTCCAGAAATACATCCAGGCCCCTCCTGAACTCTTATAGTGAACTCACCATCACCACCTCCTCAGGCAGAGAATCCCATAGTCTCACTGCTCTTACCGTAAAGAGTCCATAGTCTCACTGCTCTTACAGTATAGAGTCCATAGTCTCACTGCTCTTACAGTAAAGAGTCCATAGTCTCACTGCTCTTACAGTAAAGAGTCCATAGTCTCACTGCTCTTACAGTATAGAGTCCATAGTCTCACTGCTCTTACAGTAAAGAGTCCATAGTCTCACTGCTCTTACAGTATAGAGTCACATAGTTTCACTGCTCTTACAGTAAAGAGTCCATAGTCTCACTGCTCTTACAGTAAAGAGTCCATAGTCTCACTGCTCTTACAGTATAGAGTCCATAGTCTCACTGCTCTTACAGTAAAGAGTCCATAGTCTCACTGCTCTTACAGTAAAGAGTCCATAGTCTCACTGCTCTTACAGTACAGAGTCCATAGTCTCACTGCTCTTACAGTATAGAGTCCATAGTCTCACTGCTCTTACAGTATAGAGTCCATAGTCTCACTGCTCTTACAGTATAGAGTCCATAGTCTCACTGCTCTTACAGTAAAGAGTCCATAGTCTCACTGCTCTTACAGTACAGAGTCCATAGTCTCACTGCTCTTACAGTAAAGAGTCCATAGTCTCACTGCTCTTACAGTATAGAGTCACATAGTTTCGCTGCTCTTACAGTAAAGAGTCCATAGTCTCACTGCTCTTACAGTAAAGAGTCCATAGTCTCACTGCTCTTACAGTATAGAGTCCATAGTCTCACTGCTTCTTACAGTAAGAGTCCATAGTCTCACTGCTCTTACAGTACAGAGTCCATAGTCTCACTGCTCTTACAGTGACAGAGTCCATAGTGCTCACTGCTCTTACAGTAAAGAGTCCATAGTCTCACTGCTCTTACAGTATAGAGTCCATAGTCTCACTGCTCTTACAGTAAGAGTCCATAGTCTCACTGCTCTTACAGTATAGAGTCCATAGTCTCACTGCTCTTACAGTATAGAGTCCATAGTCTCACTGCTCTTACAGTAAGGAGTCCATAGTCTCACTGCTCTTACAGTACAGAGTCCATGAGTCTCACTGCTCTTACAGTATAGAGTCCATAGTCTCACTGCTCTTACAGTATAGAGTCCATAGTCTCACTGCTCTTACAAGTAAAGAGTCCATAGTCTCACTGCTCTTACAGTAAGAGTCCATAGTCTCACTGCTCTTGCAGTATAAGTCCATAGTCTCACTGCACGTAAGAGTCAGACCGGCTCCTCTTACGTAGAGTCAATAAACTGAGTCACGGATAGGTCCAGTCTACTGCTCTTACAGTAAAGAGTCCATAGTCTCACTGCTCTTACAGTAAAGAGTCCATAGTCTCACTGCTCTTACAGTATAGAGTCCATAGTCTCACTGCTCTTACAGTGAAGGAGTCCATAGTCTCACTGCTCTTACAGTATAGAGTCCATAGTCTCACTGCTCTTACAGTAAAGAGTCCATAGTCTCACTGCTCTACAGTACAGAGTCCATAGTCTCACTGCTCTTACAGTAAAGAGTCCATAGTCTCACTGCTCTTACAGTAAAGAGTCCATAGTCTCACTGCTCTTACAGTACAGAGTCCATGGTCTCACTGCTCTTACAGTAAAGAGTCCATAGTCTCACTGCTCTCGTATAGCTACAGCCATGCTCTATAGTCTGTCAATAGTCTCATTACACTTCAGTAAAGAGTCCATAGTCTCACTGCTCTTACAGTATAGAGTCCATAGTCTCACTGCTCTTACAGTAGAGAGTCCATAGTCTCACTGCTCTTACCGTAAAGAGTCCATAGTCTCACTGCTCTTACAGTATAGAGTCCATAGTCTCACTGCTCTTACAGTAAAGAGTCCATAGTCTCACTGCTCTTACAGTAAAGAGTCCATAGTCTCACTGCTCTTACAGTATAGAGTCCATAGTCTCACTGCTCTTACAGTAAAGAGTCCATAGTCTCACTGCTCTTACAGTATAGAGTCACATAGTCTCACTGCTCTTACAGTAAAGAGTCCATAGTCTCACTGCTCTTACAGTAAAGAGTCCATAGTCTCACTGCTCTTACAGTATAGAGTCCATAGTCTCACTGCTCTTACAGTAAAGAGTCCATAGTCTCACTGCTCTTACAGTAAAGAGTCCATAGTCTCACTGCTCTTACAGTACAGAGTCCATAGTCTCACTGCTCTTACAGTATAGAGTCCATAGTCTCACTGCTCTTACAGTAAAGAGTCCATAGTCTCACTGCTCTTACAGTATAGAGTCCATAGTCTCACTGCTCTTACAGTAAAGAGTCCATAGTCTCACTGCTCTTACAGTACAGAGTCCATAGTCTCACTGCTCTTACAGTAAAGAGTCCATAGTCTCACTGCTCTTACAGTATAGAGCCCATAGTTTCGCTGCTCTTACAGTAAAGAGTCCATAGTCTCACTGCTCTTACAGTATAGAGTCCATAGTCTCACTGCTCTTACAGTATAGAGTCCATAGTCTCACTGCTCTTACAGTAAAGAGTCCATAGTCTCACTGCTCTTACAGTATAGAGTCCATAGTCTCACTGCTCTTACAGTAAAGAGTCCATAGTCTCACTGCTCTTACAGTAAAGAGTCCATAGTCTCACTGCTCTTACAGTAAAGAGTCCATAGTCTCACTGCTCTTACAGTATAGAGTCCATAGTCTCACTGCTCTTACAGTATAGAGTCCATAGTCTCACTGCTCTTACAGTATAGAGTCCATAGTCTCACTGCTCTTATAGTAACAGAGTCCATAGTCTCACTGCTCTTACAGTAAGGAGTCCATAGTCTCACTGCTCTTACAGTATAGAGTCCATAGTCTCACTGCTCTTACCGTATAGAGTCCATAGTCTCACTGCTCTTACAGTAAAGAGTCCATAGTCTCACTGCTCTTACAGTAAAGAGTCCATAGTCTCACTGCTCTTACAGTAAAGAGTCCATAGTCTCACTGCTCTTACAGTAAGAGTCCATAGTCTCACTGCTCTTACAGTAAAGAGTCCATAGTCTCACTGCTCTTACAGTAAAGAGTCCATAGTCTCACTGCTCTTACAGTATAGAGTCCATAGTCTCACTGCTCTTACAGTATAGAGTCCATAGTCTCACTGCTCTTACAGTAAAGAGTCCATAGTCTCACTGCTCTTACAGTATAGAGTCCATAGTCTCACTGCTCTTACAGTAAAGAGTCCATAGTCTCACTGCTCTTACAGTATAGAGTCCATAGTCTCACTGCTCTTACAGTAAAGAGTCCATAGTCTCACTGCTCTTACAGTATAGAGTCCATAGTCTCACTGCTCTTACAGTAAAGAGTCCATAGTCTCACTGCTCTTACAGTATAGAGTCCATAGTCTCACTGCTCTTACAGTAAAGAGTCCATAGTCTCACTGCTCTTACAGTAAAGAGTCCATAGTCTCACTGCTCTTACAGTATAGAGTCCATAGTCTCACTGCTCTTACAGTAAAGAGTCCATAGTCTCACTGCTCTTACAGTAAAGAGTCCATAGTCTCACTGCTCTTACAGTAAAGAGTCCATAGTCTCACTGCTCTTACAGTAAAGAGTCCATAGTCTCACTGCTCTTACAGTATAGAGTCCATAGTCTCACTGCTCTTACAGTAAAGAGTCCATAGTCTCACTGCTCTTACAGTAAAGAGTCCATAGTCTCACTGCTCTTACAGTATAGAGTCCATAGTCTCACTGCTCTTACAGTATAGAGTCCATAGTCTCACTGCTCTTACAGTAAAGAGTCCATAGTCTCACTGCTCTTACAGTATAGAGTCCATAGTCTCACTGCTCTTACAGTAAAGAGTCCATAGTCTCACTGCTCTTACAGTATAGAGTCCATAGTCTCACTGCTCTTACAGTAAAGAGTCCATAGTCTCACTGCTCTTACAGTAAAGAGTCCATAGTCTCACTGCTCTTACAGTATAGAGTCCATAGTCTCACTGCTCTTACAGTAAAGAGTCCATAGTCTCACTGCTCTTACAGTAAAGAGTCCATAGTCTCACTGCTCTTACAGTATAGAGTCCATAGTCTCACTGCTCTTACAGTATAGAGTCCATAGTCTCACTGCTCTTACAGTAAAGAGTCCATAGTCTCACTGCTCTTACAGTAAAGAGTCCATAGTCTCACTGCTCTTACAGTAAAGAGTCCATAGTCTCACTGCTCTTACAGTACAGAGTCCATAGTCTCACTGCTCTTACAGTAAAGAGTCCATAGTCTCACTGCTCTTACAGTAAAGAGTCCATAGTCTCACTGCTCTTACAGTATAGAGTCCATAGTCTCACTGCTCTTACAGTAAAGAGTCCATAGTCTCACTGCTCTTACAGTATAGAGTCCATAGTCTCACTGCTCTTACAGTATAGAGTCCATAGTCTCACTGCTCTTACAGTATAGAGTCCATAGTCTCACTGCTCTTACAGTAAAGAGTCCATAGTCTCACTGCTCTTACAGTAAAGAGTCCATAGTCTCACTGCTCTTACAGTATAGAGTCCATAGTCTCACTGCTCTTACAGTAAAGAGTCCATAGTCTCACTGCTCTTACAGTATAGAGTCCATAGTCTCACTGCTCTTACAGTATAGAGTCCATAGTCTCACTGCTCTTACAGTAAAGAGTCCATAGTCTCACTGCTCTTACAGTATAGAGTCCATAGTCTCACTGCTCTTACAGTATAGAGTCCATAGTCTCACTGCTCTTACAGTATAGAGTCCATAGTCTCACTGCTCTTACAGTATAGAGTCCATAGTCTCACTGCTCTTACAGTAACAGAGTCCATAGTCTCACTGCTCTTACAGTATAGAGTCCATAGTCTCACTGCTCTTACAGTAAAGAGTCCATAGTCTCACTGCTCTTACAGTAAAGAGTCCATAGTCTCACTGCTCTTACAGTAAAGAGTCCATAGTCTCACTGCTCTTACAGTATAGAGTCCATAGTCTCACTGCTCTTACAGTAAAGAGTCCATAGTCTCACTGCTCTTACAGTAAAGAGTCCATAGTCTCACTGCTCTTACAGTATAGAGTCCATAGTCTCACTGCTCTTACAGTATAGAGTCCATAGTCTCACTGCTCTTACAGTATAGAGTCCATAGTCTCACTGCTCTTACAGTAAAGAGTCCATAGTCTCACTGCTCTTACAGTAAAGAGTCCATAGTCTCACTGCTCTTACAGTAAAGAGTCCATAGTCTCACTGCTCTTACAGTAAAGAGTCCATAGTCTCACTGCTCTTACAGTATAGAGTCCATAGTCTCACTGCTCTTACAGTAAAGAGTCCATAGTCTCACTGCTCTTACAGTATAGAGTCCATAGTCTCACTGCTCTTACAGTAAAGAGTCCATAGTCTCACTGCTCTTACAGTATAGAGTCCATAGTCTCACTGCTCTTACAGTAAAGAGTCCATAGTCTCACTGCTCTTACAGTAAAGAGTCCATAGTCTCACTGCTCTTACAGTAAAGAGTCCATAGTCTCACTGCTCTTACAGTAAAGAGTCCATAGTCTCACTGCTCTTACAGTATAGAGTCCATAGTCTCACTGCTCTTACAGTACAGAGTCCATAGTCTCACTGCTCTTACAGTAAAGAGTCCATAGTCTCACTGCTCTTACAGTAAAGAGTCCATAGTCTCACTGCTCTTACAGTATAGAGTCCATAGTCTCACTGCTCTTACAGTAATGAGTCCATAGTCTCACTGCTCTTACAGTATAGAGTCCATAGTCTCACTGCTCTTACAGTAAAGAGTCCATAGTCTCACTGCTCTTACAGTAAAGAGTCCATAGTCTCACTGCTCTTACAGTATAGAGTCCATAGTCTCACTGCTCTTACAGTAAAGAGTCCATAGTCTCACTGCTCTTACAGTAAAGAGTCCATAGTCTCACTGCTCTTACAGTACAGAGTCCATAGTCTCACTGCTCTTACAGTAAAGAGTCCATAGTCTCACTGCTCTTACAGTATAGAGTCCATAGTCTCACTGCTCTTACAGTATAGAGTCCATAGTCTCACTGCTCTTACAGTATAGAGTCCATAGTCTCACTGCTCTTACAGTAAAGAGTCCATAGTCTCACTGCTCTTACAGTAAAGAGTCCATAGTCTCACTGCTCTTACAGTAAAGAGTCCATAGTCTCACTGCTCTTACAGTATAGAGTCCATAGTCTCACTGCTCTTACAGTAAAGAGTCCATAGTCTCACTGCTCTTACAGTATAGAGTCCATAGTCTCACTGCTCTTACAGTATAGAGTCCATAGTCTCACTGCTCTTACAGTAAAGAGTCCATAGTCTCACTGCTCTTACAGTATAGAGTCCATAGTCTCACTGCTCTTACAGTACAGAGTCCATAGTCTCACTGCTCTTACAGTAAAGAGTCCATAGTCTCACTGCTCTTACAGTACAGAGTCCATAGTCTCACTGCTCTTACAGTAAAGAGTCCATAGTCTCACTGCTCTTACAGTATAGAGTCCATAGTCTCACTGCTCTTACAGTAAAGAGTCCATAGTCTCACTGCTCTTACAGTAATAGAGTCCATAGTCTCACTGCTCTTACAGTATAGAGTCCATAGTCTCACTGCTCTTACAGTAAAGAGTCCATAGTCTCACTGCTCTTACAGTATAGAGTCCATAGTCTCACTGCTCTTATAGAACAGAGTCCATAGTGTCACTGCTCTTACAGTATAGAGTCCATAGTGTCACTGCTCTTACAGTAAAGAGTCCATAGTCTCACTGCTCTTACAGTAAAGAGTCCATAGTCTCACTGCTCTTACAGTATAGAGTCCATAGTCTCACTGCTCTTACAGTAAAGAGTCCATAGTCTCACTGCTCTTACAGTAAAGAGTCCATAGTCTCACTGCTCTTACAGTAAAGAGTCCATAGTCTCACTGCTCTTACAGTATAGAGTCCATAGTCTCACTGCTCTTACAGTATAGAGTCCATAGTCTCACTGCTCTTACAGTACAGAGTCCATAGTCTCACTGCTCTTACAGTATAGAGTCCATAGTCTCACTGCTCTTACAGTAAAGAGTCCATAGTCTCACTGCTCTTACAGTATAGAGTCCATAGTCTCACTGCTCTTACAGTATAGAGTCCATAGTCTCACTGCTCTTACAGTAAAGAGTCCATAGTCTCACTGCTCTTACAGTAAAGAGTCCATAGTCTCACTGCTCTTACAGTATAGAGTCCATAGTCTCACTGCTCTTACAGTATAGAGTCCATAGTCTCACTGCTCTTACAGTAAAGAGTCCATAGTCTCACTGCTCTTACAGTAAAGAGTCCATAGTCTCACTGCTCTTACAGTAAAGAGTCCATAGTCTCACTGCTCTTACAGTATAGAGTCCATAGTCTCACTGCTCTTACAGTATAGAGTCCATAGTCTCACTGCTCTTACAGTAAAGAGTCCATAGTCTCACTGCTCTTACAGTAAAGAGTCCATAGTCTCACTGCTCTTACAGTAAAGAGTCCATAGTCTCACTGCTCTTACAGTATAGAGTCCATAGTCTCACTGCTCTTACAGTAAAGAGTCCATAGTCTCACTGCTGTTACAGTATAGAGTCCATGGTCTCACTGCTCTTACAGTAAAGAGTCCATAGTCTCACTGCTGTTACAGTAAAGAGTCCATAGTCTCACTGCTCTTACAGTAAAGAGTCCATAGTCTCACTGCTCTTACAGTATAGAGTCCATAGTCTCACTGCTCTTACAGTAAAGAGTCCATAGTCTCACTGCTCTTACAGTACAGAGTCCATAGTCTCACTGCTCTTACAGTAAAGAGTCCATAGTGTCACTGCTCTTACAGTAAAGAGTCCATAGTCTCACTGCTCTTACAGTAAAGAGTCCATAGTCTCACTGCTCTTACAGTACAGAGTCCATAGTCTCACTGCTCTTACAGTAAAGAGTCCATAGTCTCACTGCTCTTACAGTATAGAGTCCATAGTCTCACTGCTCTTACAGTAAAGAGTCCATAGTCTCACTGCTCTTACAGTATAGAGTCCATAGTCTCACTGCTCTTACAGTAACAGAGTCCATAGTCTCACTGCTCTTACAGTATAGAGTCCATAGTGTCACTGCTCTTACAGTAAAGAGTCCATAGTCTCACTGCTCTTACAGTAAAGAGTCCATAGTCTCACTGCTCTTACAGTATAGAGTCCATAGTCTCACTGCTCTTACAGTAAAGAGTCCATAGCCTCACTGCTCTTACAGTAAAGAGTCTATAGTCTCACTGCTCTTACAGTATAGAGCACATAGTTTCGCTGCTCTTACAGTATAGAGTCCATAGTCTCACTGCTCTTACAGTATAGAGTCCATAGTCTCACTGCTCTTACAGTAAAGAGTCCATAGTCTCACTGCTCTTACAGTAAAGAGTCCATAGTCTCACTGCTCTTACAGTAAGGAGTCCATAGTCTCACTGCTCTTACAGTATAGAGCCCATAGTTTCGCTGCTCTTACAGTAAAGAGTCCATAGTCTCACTGCTCTTACAGTAATGAGTCCATATTCTCACTGCTCTTACAGTATAGAGTCCATAGTCTCACTGCTCTTACAGTAAAGAGTCCATAGTCTCACTGCTCTTACAGTATAGAGTCCATAGTCTCACTGCTTTTATAGAACAGAGTCCATAGTGTCACTGCTCTTACAGTATAGAGTCCATAGTGTCACTGCTCTTACAGTAAAGAGTCCATAGTCTCACTGCTCTTACAGTAAAGAGTCCATAGTCTCACTGCTCTTACAGTATAGAGTCCATAGTCTCACTGCTCTTACAGTAAAGAGTCCATAGTCTCACTGCTCTTACAGTATAGAGTCCATAGTCTCACTGCTCTTACAGTATAGAGTCCATAGTCTCACTGCTCTTACAGTAAAGAGTCCATAGTCTCACTGCTCTTACAGTATAGAGTCCATAGTCTCACTGCTCTTATAGAACAGAGTCCATAGTGTCACTGCTCTTACAGTATAGAGTCCATAGTGTCACTGCTCTTACAGTAAAGAGTCCATAGTCTCACTGCTCTTACAGTAAAGAGTCCATAGTCTCACTGCTCTTACAGTATAGAGTCCATAGTCTCACTGCTCTTACAGTAAAGAGTCCATAGCCTCACTGCTCTTACAGTAAAGAGTCTATAGTCTCACTGCTCTTACAGTATAGAGTCACATAGTCTCACTGCTCTTACAGTATAGAGTCCATAGTCTCACTGCTCTTACAGTATAGAGTCCATAGTCTCACTGCTCTTACAGTAAAGAGTCCATAGTCTCACTGCTCTTACAGTATAGAGTCCATAGTCTCACTGCTCTTACAGTAAAGAGTCCATAGTCTCCCTGCTCTTACAGTATAGAGTCCATAGTCTCACTGCTCTT
>JAKVIS010002372.1:0-23579 GCA_033119425.1 Bufotes viridis | reverse complement strand
ACCCCACACACGCCAGGTCTAAAATCGTGGGTGTGGCAGGGGCGGGCCGGCAGGCCCATATCACTCACCATTTTCTACACCTATTTTAGGTGTAGAAAATGGTCTAAATGTAAGACAGCAAGGAACTGGCGCTGGATGTGCCGAAGTTATGGAGAGGCCAGGGCCCCTTAATAACTCCGGCGGATCCACCGCCAGCATAGGGCTTTATTAACTCCTTCACGACTGCCATATGGCTGGATATGTGCTATCTGCACATACCCTGTGCAGATAGCATGTATATGTAAACGTTATGGCAGCTCTTTCCCTGCACTGCCGCTGTCATGGACAGTGTAGAGTCTGGTAATGCCACAAGGGACCAATTAGAGTGGTCCCTTGCCGGCAATCATTCCGATTGGTTAGTTTCTGCAGACGAACCAATTGGAGCGCGGCAGTGTAAAAATGCCGGTTTCAGGCTCTGATCTGCACTCTGCAGATCAGAGCCTAAAATCAGGCATTAGTTAATCTATGCCCTGCCTGCCCCCATCTTTGCCCTCTGTGCCCCTATGTGTCCCGGCTCTACCCCCATCTATGCCAACCCGCCCCATCTGTGCCAGCGCTGCCCCCATTTGTGCCGTTACGGTCCCCTTGTATGTGGTCCCCCCTCTATGTGATGGTGGCGGCTCCATTCCTGAGCCGCCGCCACCAGCAGCAAGTGTCAGCTGTATGCTGAAACTGCTGTTTAACCCCTTAGATGCCGCGGTCAGCCGCATCCATGGGGTTAATAGAGGGAGGGAGCTGATGCAAAGGCATCCAGTGTTGCCATCTATCAATGTAAAACTGATGGTATTATACTTTACAAAACAAGAGCATTGAAACTTAAAATAAATAAATAAAAACGTAAATAAAATGAATTGCTTTTTACCCATATCTGCTCATTTTTAAGAGATTAAAAATGAAAAAAACAAACTACACATAATTAATATCGCCGTGTCCTTTCTTTCTGAACCTTGCCGTGTGCCCATACAGCTGTTTACGAACATAAATGGGATGTTTTTGTAAACTGCAGAAATAGGGTAATAAATAATGAGGTTCGTTTTGCTGTTAACCTTTGCTGTGTTATAGGAAAAGTTAGATTAAAATAAAAAATCTGAAGATTGTAAATTTCACCTCCATTTCCTTTAATTCTTGTGGAACACCTAAAGGGTTAATGCAGTGCCCTGTCGCAGGGGGTAATTTGACGTTTGGATATTTGTGGACATTTTTCCCTGTTTCCTCTATGCAAAGTTATAAACTTCTTACTTTATTTCACTTGAAAAGGTTAACTTGCACTGTTTAATACCGTGTAACTGCATTTTATATGTTGCCAAATATATCCTGTTCATTATCACTGTATTTGCAAGCCTCTGTGGAAAGGGTTCATGAATACTGAGAGACTGTTAGAGACTTTTGGGACTTTCGAATTAAGTAAAGAAAGTGAAGGTATACATCCCCTAAATATTGACTAATAACTGCAAAAAGGGAAATGCTAAAACAAAGAAAAGAAAAAAGCTTTATTGAAAATATATTAATTACGCCCTTTCACACACGTTGACGTACATGTACGTCTATATAGACATCAATGAACGGGAAAAAAATTAAAAACAGCCAATTTGCCATTTCTTGTCACTTCAAATACCCAATAATTTTTTCAATAAAAAGTGATCAAAAGGTCGCACACACTTCATTGGTATCACTGAAAAGAACAGATTGTCCCGCAAAAAATGAGCCTTCACACAGCCCCGTACACAAAACTACTAAAAAGTTCTAGGGGTCAGAATATCGTTATAAAATGTATTTTTTTTCCCCTCAAAGTGTTTAATTTTTTTCAGTATTAAAACGCAAGAAACATTATACAAGTGTGGTATCATTGGAACCGTACTGACCTGGAAAATGAAGATAACAGGTCAATTTTACCGCATAGTGTACAGTGTAATAATGAAAAAATAAAAACCTTTATCAGAATTGTGTTTTTTGCCAATTCTACCCCATTTGGAATATTTTCTCCGCTTCCCACTACATGGTATGCAACTGTAAATGGCGCCATTAGAAAGTACAACTTGTCCCTCAAAAAATAAGCCCTCATAAGGCGATGTGAACTAAAAAATAAAAAAGTTAGGACCGTGGAAAGGCGGGGAGTGAAAAGCGAAAACTAAAAATGAAAAATGTCCCGCGCTTGAAAGGGTTAATATTGGAGGTGAATAGAACCAATACTGTTCACAACAAATAGTAACACATGTGCATTAATATTGCATTATTACAATATTATCCAGGGACCAACAAAGTGAGTCTCGGGGCTATATGCCCCTATACAAGCCTATCCCTGGGATAGATAACTAAAATCAGGTGCAATGATCACGGCAAGCGAAAATAGCATAGGTAACAGATGGCTTTACAATGAATCAAGAAGCTTATAATCGCTCTTACCCTGGGTTCAGACCTGAGCGTTTCTGAGACGCGCGTATTCCGCACGTTTTTCCGCACGAGACAAATGCCCCCAAAAAAGCTCAAGTACTTGTTTATGCGTCGGGCGTTTTTCAGCGCGTTCGAACGCGCTGTAAAACGCGAAAATGTGAACCAGTCCCATAGGAAAGCATTGGTTTGCATCGGTTATGCGTTTTACAGCGCGTTCGAACGCGCTGTAAAACGCGCAAGTGTGAACTGAGGGTTAAACAGCCCTTAATAGAGACAAGTGCCAATTTCTGAAAATGTGTCCACACCTCTATCTGTACTGGTGTGAACACAGGCTGATCTTCCACTCGCTCTGCTATTTATGCAACTGGATAATAGCCCCCGTGGTCTCTCATTAGTAAAGAAAATGTTTGCTACAAAAGTTGCCCTCCCTGCTCCACAAAGCTACACATATCTCTTATATAAAAGGCTTGACGTGTTTCTACATATAATGATGTCTCATCAGGAACCCTAGATATGGATCTTAGCTTTCAGCAATAATGTTAGTGTGAGAAAGCAGCAGGATCGCAAGGCCCTTCTCACACAGGGGCAGCGCTCCTGCACTAGAATGGCCGTGAAGCGGTCACCAAAAAGCCAGCTATTTAAGCAATGTGGCTCCACCCCCACATCAGTGCAGGTCCACCCCTCACAGTCACCCGGGTCAAAGATAATCGATGATGCATAGTCACTCATCTCTTCACTGAACGCAACCTCCTTTTCCTCCACTTTTGGGACTTTGAATGAGAAGCTGGTAATTTTCCACAGCTAGCATAAGCTTTGAAGAAGACCATGTTCATATAAAAAATTTGATAGATTATTAAAGAAACTTCCCAGTTTATTATTATAGACACAATTGGATAGCTGAGATGACTTATAGAGGAACGCTAGCCAGTATTTTCCCCAGGACCTGCCTTCTCAAAGTTGCTGCAGGGACCCCCATATTCAATCATCTGGTAGCATCTTGCTGCTGTGTGAGCAGGTAATATTTGAATGTATCCGTATTGTGGGCCCCCAAAATAAATTTTTGGGGTGGGTCCTAGGCACCCCAGTCCGACACTGCCAGACAGACTGACCTTTTTAATGTCTGGTTTAGCTCTGTTGTTATGTCTGGGAAAAAATTTTGTGTCATTGCCATTGAGTATCATTGAAGCCTAATGTAAGTCTATGAGAGACTTACAATGTATCTGTTTGTGCTGAGCTTTTCTACTCCATCTTCCCACTAGAAGGTTCTAGTCCAGCTAAAACTGTATATAAGTGTGAGAGCAGTCAGAGCCCCTAGTGTGCTGCAGTTATGGAACAGGGGTTGAAAGAGGAGACTCTGCCAGACTACTGAGTGACTAGAAGAAGACGCTGAGATGGTGATTCTCTGCCACAGACCCTGGATCACCAGCCTTGGACCAGGGTACTAGCCTTCTGAAGAGAGAGAGGGACAGCTAGCTCAGGCCTTTCCTCAGCATCAAACCATTCTTCTGCCAGGGAGAAGACTGGAGAAGCCAGCCCTATGCCTCACCTGTACTGTTTTGCACTTGAATCCCTCCAGTAATGAAGCACCCTGGTTTACTGCAGACCCTGACTCTCTGGACTTATTTCCCATTGGGATGCACCATGCCTTACCATCCCTTCCGGAGAGCAGCAACACGTAATGACACCTCAACGGTGTCAGGGGGACCCAGCGTAGCGTTGTGGCCACCCCAAACCCGGCCACTGCATTAACATAGTTTGTAAAACCAGTCTTGAATAATCTGAGGGGTGCAGTTTCTAAAATGAGGTTATTTATGGTTGGTTTCTATTATGTAAGGACCTCAAAGTAACTTCGGGACTGAATTGGTCCTTGAAATAGTCGGTTTTGAAATTTTTTCTAGAAAATTTAAAAAATGCCTTCTTAAATTCTAAACCTTCTAATGTCCTAAAATAAAATGTAATTTTCAAAATGATGCCAACATAAAGTAGACATATAGGGAATCTTAAGTAAAAAACTATTTAATGAGGCATCACTATCTGCCTTTAATGTATAGAAATTTAAATAAAAAAAAATTGAAAGGTAAAACATATCGACCCAAATTTACCCCTAACATCAAGTACGAGATGTCATGAGAAAACAATTTCAGAATGGCTTGGATAAATAAAAGCATCCCAAAGTTATTAGCACATAAATTGACACATGTTGGGTTTGGAAAATTATGTCTAGTAGTCATGAAGGTGAAAATGGCTTTGCCTTGAAAGGGTTAAGACTGGCATCTAAAACGCCAGTCTTAATAAGTGTGCCTCTATCTCCCAAGAACAACCGTTAGAACCCTGGCACACAAATCTTGCCAGCATTTTATAGCAAACACACAGTGATGTTAATGCCATCCTACTTATCTTCAAAAAAAGTAATGGCACTCACGTTGGACATCTAATGGCCTCCATTATAATGTATGCCATATGCCAGATCAGCAGTTCCAGTATTCTGTTCTTATGTTGGAACAGAACACAAGAATTACAAGCACACATGTGGATCTAGCCTAAGAGGATTTTCAATCCAATGAAAAACATTCTGAATTCAGATCAAATTAATCACTAACATAAAACTATGCACACAATGGGCACATTCACTTGCCAGGAATATGAAAGTATATTAATCTGCTGGGCTTTGTCAGTCATTACATACAAGCTAACCCATGAACTATACTACATAAATCTCTCTTTTCTAGACCAAAGGATAGGGGATACTGCAAGTGTGTGATCTTGGCATAACCCCTTTAATATACATTATATTAGAATTTTGGTTATGAGAGAATTTGTTATGGGAAATACCTTGTTGTCCTGCAAGTCCTTTAGCAGCATGTGATAAACCTTAGTTCTCATGCACAGGGTAGAGTATGGTCAGAGGCCACACATAGCTAACCATCCTGCCCTACAAGCAATGTCTATAGATGAGAAAACTTCCCGACATAAGGCATGCAGAATCACATGGATTTACAGTTGAGACCCCTTCCACTAGAATGGGTGGTCTATTGTGGCTCAAAACAAAACAGATCCCTAACACAGCCATGTGCACAAGACCTGAGGTAGTTCTGCAAAGAGTTGGCTAAACATCAACAGTAACATGAAAAGTTCATAAAGAACAGCCAATTTTCTCATGGGAATTGGATAAGTTTATGCCTTTAATAAATACCAAAAACAGGAGACACTTTTACCGTGACACTTTTTAGGGGTTGTCTAGTGGGTTGTCTAGCAATATAAGTTGAGTGTCGTACACACAGAGCACATACAATTTTTAGGTGTGTCCATGTTAACATAGCTCACACCCACAGAGAAGTTGACTTAATGGATCACAGACAAGTGAAGAAAGCTTAAAAAAAACAACAAAAAAAAGAAATGTTCTTTTATTTAAAGTGTCATTAATGCGTAACCTTTTGGCAGATTTACACACGAATAATGTTTTTTCAATGGCTAAAGTATTTTATTGACCATGCCTTAGTTAACACTGATTACCAAATATTAGGTGAGTCATCATCTTGTAAACCTAGTCTTTCTTCCTTGACTACAAGTAAATGCCCTTAATATAAAAAAAAATATTTTTATAAAGAAAAATAGAACATAAATTAAACCTAAAAATTAACAATCCCTCAAATCTAAGTTCAGTGGAATCAGGGTGGTCCAGTTGTTCTAACTATAATATGGCTTTTTAAATACGGGCGCAATATACAAGTCTCTAGATACCCTTAGGCTTTACCCGTTGGGTGAAAGTAATATCTTCAATGTTTTTAGACTGTACACAGGCTGTGTGTTTCTTGTAAAAGGGGCTGTCCAAGTTCTGGAAAAATGTGGACAAAGGCAGGGACCCTTAAAAAAACAATGCTCCTCACTGGACCCTCTGTTTATCTAGCAGTACTGTAATGTCTGTAACACATGTGAGCCCAGCAGACAATTACTGGCCTTAAATGGGTTGTCCCATCTCAGACAATGGGGCATATCGCTAGGATATGCCCCCATTGTCTGATAGGTCCGGGTCCCACCGCTGTGGACCCGCACCTACAATGAGAACGGAGCGGGGAAATGAACGGAGGGCGCACTGCGTATGCGCAGCCTCCCTTCATCTATTTCTATAGGGCCGCCGAAAATAGTTGACTGCTGGCTCGGCTATTTCCGTCGGCGCCATAGAAATGAATGGGAGGACGGGCCGCTCATGCGCGGTACACTCCCAATCACTTCTATGGGAGCAGTGCTTGGTGGTGGACGGACTCCGGGAAATCTGGGGTCCTCCAGCCACAGCTGTCCCCGCTTCGTTCTCCTGGGACCCGCACCTTTTAGACAATGGGGGCATTTCCTAGCGATATGCCCCCATTATCTGAGATGGGAATACCCCTTTAAGGGTCTTGGTCGTGTACTACTTTCTACAGCAGTGTAGAGGAGTGGTGGTGCTGGAAGCAGTGGAGGTCCACTAGGTGAGTATTGTTTTTTGCTATGTTATTACAGTCTTTGACTTGGCCCACATTTTCAAAACTTTGGACAACCCCATAGAATTCTGAGTATATGATCATGATAACTAGAGTAACAAAATTTACAGAAGTTCACTATCGCACAAAGTCTAGTTTCACATACGTAGAATGGGAGTATACTTAGCCTTTATTTAGGCCCTGGCTAGGCTGGTGTGGTTTTAAAGGCTAGTTATTTGTAATGGCAGTCCAGCCCAGATTGTTCTTGGGCAAGTGAAGGCCAGTTGCTGTTGAGCAGGTTATTTTTCTTTAGTTTAGAATATGGGACATCATGCATGCTGTTTTTCCCTCTCATTTCAGTTATTCATTCACTTTAATTTATTGAGACAGCTAGAATGTAGATGTAAATGAATAACACATCTGTCACATGGAAATATACTGCTACAGGGAGTCCAAATCTCAGGAATACTTGATATCTCAGAACTACATACTTGCTTTGCTATAAGTGTAAAAGAGTTTATTTCTGAAAAAAATACAGATTCTTTGAAGAAATGTCTGTAACTGAACAATCCATTTCATACATCTGGAAGCATTCAGGTAAATAGGACAGATGCAGATACAGTATGTATTCAACAAATCTGAAGCTTGTGAATAAACCCATATAGTCTTGTTTGTTCTGCTGCTTTACATGATTGTTATACTGCTCTTTCATAATACTAATATGACACAACCTAATCCATGAACCTTGTTAGTGTTGAGCGAGAATATTCTAATCGTGAATTTTTATTGCGAATATTGTCACTTTGAGAATTCGCAAAGATCTAGAATATAGTGCTATATCTTCATAATAGCGGATATTCTGGAATTTTTTAAAAATCACTAGATAAACCTATATAATCTTTATTATTGTACATAGTTTCTCTTTTTCTTTATAGTTATTATTTTACCTAATAAACTTTTATTATAAGTATTTTGTTACTTAACATTAATATATATTTTTTATGGATGCTATATATTACTTTTAAAATAAATCATTCCCTTTAACATACAATATATAACAGACAATCACACGAAGGCTGCATGCCAAAAGCTGGGTATGTGCAAGCCAACAACCTATCCATGAGACAGGTTCAGTCAGCATACCTTACAATGGCAGCCTTGTGCACTATGATACATACAAAACCATCTCTCTTTCCAAAAGGAGAGAGCTAGAAAGCCTCAAAGTTGCTTGATTTGAGTTGGATGGCTTGGGGGACCTGCGCACCTAGATCATTATCATTAGGGTGACAAAAATTACTAATTTTTTTTTGAGATGCCAGTTAACTCTTCTCTTACTGCTTATTAGGGCTGCATACAAATGTTCAGTTTTCTAATTGTTCTGACATTATATTCAATAACCTTTCTATACTGTTTTGTCATGTAAACTATTTTGCATAAACTTGGGCATATGGGAAAGACTTGGAATTTTGCATGGAATTAAGTAATCAGACCCTTTACTATGACACTTGTAATTTAGCTCTGGGGCCTCCCATTTCTCTTGATAATCTTTGAGATGTTTCTACAGCTTGATTAGAGTCCACCTGTGGCAAATTCAGTTGATTGCACATCATTTGGAAAGACACTTCCCTGTCTATATAAGGTCTCACAAATGACAATACATATCAGAGCAAAAACCAAGCCATGAAGAGATCAGAGACATGATTGTGTAGAGAAGAGTAAAAAAAATTATGCTGCACTGAAAGTCCACAAGAGCACAATGGCTTCCATAATTCTTAGATGGAAGAAGCTTGGAAGAATCAGGACCTAGAGCTGGACGCTGCACCACACTAAGTAATCAGGGGAAATGAGTCATTTCAAATGACCCTTGGTAAGAGAGGTGACCAAAATCGCAATGGTTACTCTGGCTGAGCTCCAAAGATCCTGTCTGCAGATAGAAGAAATTTCCAGAAGGTCAACCATCACTCAAACTATCCGCCAATCTGGGCTTTATGGTAGAGTGGCCAGAAAGAAGCCTCTCCGCAGTAAAAGACACATGAACGTTTGCAAAAAAGCACCTAAATGACACTCAGACAGTGAGAAAAAGATTATGTGGTCTGATAAAACCAAGAATGAACTTTCTGGGCCTCAATACCTAAGCATCATATTTGGAGAAAACCAGGCACTGGTCAATACCACAACTACAGTGAAGCATGGTGTTGGCAGTATCATGCTGTGTGCGTGTTTTTCAGCAGCTGGAACAGGACAACTGTGGCTTAGGGACAACTCTGTGAATGTCCTTGAGTGGGCCAGCCAGAGCTCTGACTTGAACCTAATGGAATTTCTCTGAAGAGACCTGAAAATGGTTGTCTATTGACAGTGACCACCCAAAATGACAGAGCTTGTGATCATACCCAAGAAGCCTTAAAGAGGTTGTGTCACTTAAGCAAATAACATTTATTATGTAGAGAAAGTTAATACAAGGCAATTACTAATGTACTGTGATTATCCGTATTGCTTCCTTCACTGGCTTGAGTCATTTTTTCATCACATTATACAGTGCTCGTTTCCATGGTTATAACCATCCTGCAATCCATCAGTGGCACAATATAGGAAAAAGAACCAGCCTATGCTCACTCCCACGGTCCCAGCCACCAGAGAGGCCGACACTTTTTCCTATATTGTGCAAACACGGCCACCACTGGTGGATTGCAGGGTGGTCGTAACCATGGAAATCAACAGTGTATAATGTGATGGAAAAATTAATCCAGGGAACAAAAGAAGCAATGTGGATAATAACAATACATTAGTAAGTGCCTGGTATTAACCTTCTCTACATGATAACTGCCAATTGCTGAATTGAGACAACTGCTTTAAGGCTGTAATTGCTGCCAAAGGTGCTTCAACTAAGTACTGATTAAAGGGCCTGAATACTGATGTCAATACAAGATTTTAGTTTCAACAAATTAAAAAATATATCTAACATTCTGTTTTCATTTTCTCATTATGCGATACTAAGTGCAGAATGATGGGGGGGGGGGTAAATTTTAGCACAACAAACAATGTGAAAACGTGAAAAGGTCTGAAGATTTTCTGATTGCACTTTGTTTTTTAATTATATTATCAAAGCATAGTCTTCATGATCAGCATAGATACATAACAGTTTATTTTATCATACTACGGTTGGCGGCTGACAGGTGTATAGCCACTTAAATTTGCAAACATGAGCCAGTGCTGCACATCTTTATTTGTGACAGTGCAGCTCACTCCTCCTCCTCCCCTCCCCATTGACTATTATGAGAGTTTGCAATCTTTTCCTTCCTACAGGAATAAATTAGCACTAAATTCACATCACAATTTGTTACCAAGATTTAAAATGGGACCTATTCTTCATGCTTTATGCTTGGTATGGACCAATGGTCCATGCCGACATACTAAAATGTGAATTGCAGCATTTATTTTAATGTATTTGGCCTTAGAAGTACAGCAGAGGACAGTCCACCCACATTATTAGATCCATATGACTGCCTTTCTAACGTTGTAGCTCCTAGTTTCAACTGGTTTAACCTAGAAGAAATCTAAAACCATTAAAAACAAATCTTGCCTTACCAGTTTGGGCAGTGAGCATGACTCAGCTCTCTACTTAGACATAACACAACCAATTACATCTACCTTTCACGGTGCACAGTATTATGTCATTGAATATAAAACCACTAATTATCTTTATTTCAATGTATTACAATATATTACTATAGATGACCATTATTACACATTAACACAGCTGTTATTAAAGGGGTTGTACATCTTTTATTGAGTAATGCCCTATCCTCAATATATTTTCTCATTTTCTTCTCTCTCATCTGTTTTTTCGTCTGGCTTCTGTTACTATTAGATGTAAGCAAATTTTGTACTATGGTTTTTTCCTGAACAAAACGTCTAGATACATCTGCCATGTATTATACTATGTATATATATGTATGTACTTCTGGTGATCTAAAACTACGGCATGGTAAAATACAATGAACAGAGATATATGTATACTACCTTACTATACTATGTATAACGAGTTCAGATGACTGTACAATATTGTAATTATGTTATTACTACCTTCACAGTGCCTGACGAAGGCCAACTCGGCCGAAAACGTTCGCACGTTTATGCCGCAAATTACTATATAATAAAATTGAACATAGAAGCATATCAACCTGCTGTGATTTTTGATTTAAACTATCCTCAATATAAGCCATCACTATTTGATCGCCAGGGACAATAGTTCCAGCGCAGGAAGCTGGCAGCTTGGTTTATTTTGTAGTGTACTGAGCTTGTGATGGCAGCGCTACTCCAACTGACTATTGTGGGCAGCATGAACTGGTGACAGATACTCTGATGAAAACACTGGGTTACATACTTAAATTGACTCAGTCGCCGTAGTCTATTCAACACAATGGATGAGTTTTAGAATCCCGCTATTCATGAGCTCCTGGATGACCCCACCCTCCTGCAGATGCCTGTCAGCTCTCTTTCTACTCAGTACACAGGAAGGAAGCTGCCAATAAATAGTGGGGGGAGAGGGTTTTGAGATCAGCAAGCATATAATATCAATGCAAATAAATATATAAAATAAAGTATGTTATCTGCTCATAATGCCTTTTTGTTTTTATAATGTAAGCCTGAAAGGTGTTGGTTCCCCCTTTCAAAACTGTTGTAACTGTTTTATTATTTGTTTTTTATGTGAGCTGTGATGATAGGTTTCTTTTTGTCTTTAGCAGAGTGTAGACATCAATTGTTGCTGCTAATTGCATAATGTCTGTGCTACAATGGTGTTTATGAAGCCTTCAGAAATTCATAAAACAACATTATAATTTTAAGAAGTCCTAAAAGTAGATAAAAATAAGCAAAGGAATTGGTCAAATTTTATTAGACTTGGTCATTTATTCATTGAAGGAATAGAAGATAATTTAAATGTGAAATTAGAATCTTGTGTGTGTAATCATTGGGATGACAATCAGATATGAGTGTGCCTGCTGTATTATTTAAAGAACAGGGATCTATCAGAAGCTAATCTTCACAACATGTTTGCGAAAGTGTGTCATTGCACAAAGGAGATTCTTCTGAGGGCCTCTAAAGAACATTTGTTGATGCTCATTAGGCTGAAAAGGGTTACAAAATCTATAAAGAAGTTGGACTCCACCAATCCACAGTCAGACAGACTGTGTACAAATGGAGGGAATTCAAGACCATCATTACCCTCCCCAGGAGAGTTGACAAACATATATGACGCCAAGAGCAATGTGTGCGATAGTCTGCAGGTTGCTGCCTGTCTGTAGTTTGCTAAAAATCACCAGTACAAGCCAGAAGTCTACTGGGACAATGTTTTGTGACTGGATAAAACCAAAACAGAACTTCTTGGTTTAAATGAGAAGCATTATGTTTAAAGAAAAAAAAAACTGCATTCCAGCATAAAAGCATCAACTTATCTGTAAAACACAGTGGAGGTATTATCACGGTTTGGGACAGTTTTGGTGCATCTGGACCAGTAAATTTAATGTTTTGGAATGGCCAAGTCAAAAGTCCTGCCGTAATCAAATAGAAATATTGTGGAAGAACCTGAACAGAGCAGTTCATGGCAGGAAACCCAGCAACATAACAGAGTTGAAGCTGTTTTAAGGCGAATGGGCTAAAATTCCACCAAGCTGATGAGCAGAACGAATCAACAGTTGCTAGAAATGCTTAGTTTCAATTATTGCTGCACAAGAGGATCACACCGATACTGAAAGCAAAGGTACACAAACGTTTGCCACTCGAAGATATTTGATTTGGGATCATTTCCTCAATAAATAAATGGCCAATGACTAATATTTTTGACTCATTTGTTTGATTTGGTGATCTTTATCTACTTTTAGTAATTGAGAAAATCTAGTTGATTTTAGGTCAAATGTATGCAGAAATATAGAAAGTCTGAAGGGTTCACAAACTTTCAAGCAGCAGTCTGCCTCACTGCACCCCCTGCCTATCAGCTGTTTTAAGGGCTTGTGCAAGAATTGTGCCTTCTTCAAAACCTGCCCGAGCATTTGATATATATTACATCTCCACTACAATCTAGATAGCGTGCAGGTAAGCATTAAACAAGAGGCAGCACTTGTGAAGGGAGACCCTTATGAGCCAGTGCAGAGGATGGGAATGGTAGTGGCCAGGGCCATTTCTACCATGAGGCGAGATGAGAATCTCACCTCTGAAGGCAGTTTTCACTATTTTTGAGGGGGCGGCATCCACACTACAGTTAAACACTGCTGGTGGATGCCGCCAGTGTTCCCTTTAAGCTGCGCCCCCACCTCACCCCCTCATGGAGCGCAGGGAGCTGCAGTCCTGTCACTCACCAACCGCTCAACTTCTCCCTGCTCCACCATTCAGCCTGCAGGCACAGATCGCGCTGCTGGCCTGTGTAGGAGGAGCTTGCCCGGAATCTGCTCCTCCCACACAGGGCTGCAGAGCAATCTGTGTCTGCAGGGGAGACAGGACTGTGATCTTCAGGAACGGGACAAGGTGAGTAGGTACTGTGGTTTTTTGTTTGTTTTTTTAAACAGGGAGGGCATTACTACTACAAAGGGGGCACAGTGGGCATTACTACCATAAGGGGGGCACAGAGGGCATTACTACTACAAAGGGGGCATAGGGGGCATTACTACCATAAAGCGGCACAGAGGGCATTACTACTATAAAGGGGACACAGAGAGCTTTTCTACTATAAATGGGGACATAGGGCATTACTACCATAAAGAGGACACAGGGGGCTTTTCTACTACAAAGGGGGCACAGAGGGCATTGCTACTATAAAGGGGGCACAGAGGGCATTACTATTAAAATAAAAGGGGCACAGAGGGCATTGCTACTACAAAGAGGGCACAGAGGGCATTACTACTTTAAAAGGGCACAGATGGCATTGCTACTATAAAGAAGGGGAAAAAGGGAATTACTACTATAAAAGCGCACAGAGGGCATTACTACTATAAAGGGGCACAGAGGGCATTACTACTGTAAAGGGGGCACAGTGGGCATTACTACTATGAAGGCGGCACAATAAGCATTATTACTATGAAGGGGACACAATGTCCATTATTACTATGAAGAGGGCACAATGGGCATTACTACTGTGAAGGGGCACAGAGGGCATTACTACTATGAAGGAGGCACAATGGGCATTATTACTGTGAAGAGGGCCCATAGTGCATTACTAATGTGAAAGGGGCACAAAGAGGGCATAACTAATGTGAGGGTGCATAAATATTATGGGGGCACAAATAGGGTATTACCACTGAGAAGGGGGCACAGATGTGTCTGTCCTTGTGTGTGTGTGCTTGTGTGTGTGTCCAGTGGCGTACACACAATCCATGGGGCCCCGGTGCAAAACTCATCCATGGGGACCCCCCCAACCCGTCGCCGCCCCCACGCCCACTACCTCCCATACCATTCAACCCCCCCCCTGGCTAGTCATCGTAGGGCCCTCACTCCAGACAGTTGCAGTGCACCACTGCACCGCTCATCTCTCTCCACCAGACCCCCCTCCCCCCCGGCTGGTCATCACAGGGCCCACACTCCAGACAGTTGCAGTGCACCACTGCACCGCTCATCTCTCTCCACCAGACCACCCCTCCACCCCCGGCTGGTCATCGCAGGGCCCACACTCCAGACAGTGGCATGGCAGTGCACCGCTTTCTCTCCACCAAACCCCCCACCACCACCTGGCTGCGTCGCCGGCAGTGGCACTGTGGCTCATGATGGGCTGGGCTGGCTCTGGATGATGTGAGCGAGTCAGTCACGGCAGTCCGGGTCCTGTCTGAAGGCTGCGCCTGCGTGAGTAACGGCGCGCGCATGTTCCTGCGAGACCTGCCGCGGGAGTTCACAGGTCTCGTGGGACTGATGCCGTGTTCGCTCCTGCCCGGCACTGAGATTCTGGATGCACATGCACTAACTACTTAGCGCAGCACAGTGCCGCGGTAGGGGCCAGGGGCCCGCAGGCGGCCGGGCCCGGTTGCAACTGCGACCCCTGCGACCCCTATATGTATGCCCCTGTGTGTGTCACATCACTGTGCCCACATTGTTCCTATGTCTTGATGCAGCTGCATCAGGATGTTCTGTGTGGGGCAAGAAAAAGGAGGAAGAGGAGGCAGCGCCACCAGCATGGAGTCCCATGCGAGAGGCACAGGGAGGCACACTATGGACATAGGTAAAACTACCGCATGATCTACACTAGTGTTATCTGTGGTTTTACATAGAACTGCAGGTAACACTAGCACATTATCAGCGCTAGTGTTATCTGTGGTACATAGGACTGCAGGTAACACTACCACATTATCAGAACTAGTGTTATATGTGCTGTTACATAGAACTGCAGCTAATATTTACTATAGTATCTGTACTCAGAGATTAATTACTGTGTTACCTGTGGTGTTACATAGGGCTGCAGGTGATATCAACAACATTATCTGTACTTGTACCGCCCTAGATCTGGCAGGACAGTCTCAGGGTTCGGTGGCTACTTGGCTTTCATACTATTTTTTAATGGGAAGGGGCGCCATATAAATTTTTGCCTCAGGCAGCAGATGAGTTAGAATTGGCTCTGGTAGTGGCCTGATGAAATGCTGTGTCACACTGTGCTTCCTCAGGCCATTACTCCCTGGAGATCGGTGTAGTGGAAAGGTAGTTTGACAAATCAGGCCAGAAGTAAACATATAAAAGTCTCTCTTAGTACAAAATATAACGTGTGGCACATCCAGCAGCAATAAATATAAAGTGCAGTTTCTGGCACCAGATGAGGAGGCATGATGACTGGTTGGATGGCAATTTATTAGCACTTGAAGGTACTTTTGCATATAGGTGTCCACTGTGTGATACAGGCTTGATAGTCTGGGCTAGTGGTTGTCCTAGGTGATGCATGTCTGAGCCATAGTCCCTCACCCACAGCAGTGTCTGTAAAGCTGTAATTTCACTGATCACTGTTGTCTTGGCATACCGATGCTTTCTGCAAGCAGTGTTCTGCATTCTGATGATCTCTCTGGAGTGTTGGTATCACAGGATAATTAGATATGGTTCCTTGGAGTAGGAGATCAGGCATGTGCTTTCTCCTCCTTTACTGCCTACTCAGGAACTCCCCCTTCTGTCAGTAAGTAGGACCAGCCCACTCCTACCAAGAGGGGAGGAACAGGTTGGTCAGCCCTGTTCCTGCTAACCTTTAACAACCATTTTGGCCACTGTTGTGACTTGCTACTCTCCAATGAAGTTAACATATTTCAGCAACCACTTCCTCTGCACCAGTTATTTGCAACTCAATGGCACCTTCACTGCATAAGGACCGTACCAGTCCATCAGTCAACTGGCCACGGTATAGACTAGTGGGACTAGTGTATCACAAACTGTGGAGATAAATTTTCCCCATATTTTCAGTAATCCCTATTTTCTTGGGCTGTCCCATGGATATTGTCCCTGTTTACATGGACAAATAGATGTTTCGAACATCATACAGGTGGTCCATGTATCAGCCACAGTGAAGAGCTGCTGCAAAAAAAACACACACAAAAACAAGTCTGTGTCCCTGATGATATCCGTGACAAGATGGTCAGTGGTTCATCCGTAAAGATGTCAATGAAGGATCTGTATTTGGTCTGTGTGTCTGTTTTTTGTCCTCCATCTGTCCATCCCGTGTACACTTCTATTACCAATGGCCCGTGAAGTCCATGGACCAAACATGGATGCAATCCATGTCATTAGCGGTTTTCATGGACCCATTGGCTATAATGTGTGTGAGGGATCCATATTCACAGACAAAAATTGCGCATGTGGAGAACACAGACAGCACAAATACGTGATTCACTGATGATACGAGGCCTTAGGCTTTGATCATTGGTAGGCCATTGATAGACAATCACATCACCATGTTCTTGCGTATAAGGCCCCGATGGAAAAAGACTGGAAGCCTGATGTAAAAACCCAGCAGCTTCCCCATGCAATAACTGCTGATTGCTGGACATTTCAGCAGCCATTGTCTCCAACTCACAGCAAACAGTTCATTTCCTCAGTGAAGAGAGTAGGGTGGTGATAAGCGATTTGGCAGGATTGCTGTCTCTGAAATGAGAATGGGTCAACCTTTAGGGACAACATCTTTAATGGTGGATATATATCCTTGATGTATTGAAAGCACTGACAGAATAAGGCCTCATGACACGCCTCATTTTCGGTCTGTGTCCAATTTGTGTTTTTTACGGATCGCAAGCAGATCCATTAATTTCAATGGGGCCACAAAAAAATGCGGACAGCACACAGATGTCATCTGTGTGCAGTCCACATCCGTTTAGCCATTCCACAAATTATAGAACATGTCCTATTATTGTCCATTTTGCAAACAAAAATAGACATTTTAAAAATAAGACCGCTATCCGTATTTTGTGGATCCGCAGACTGCAAAATACATAAGGTCATCCGTATATAACGGTAGCTTAATTGCACATTTCTTTTGTACCACCATTTGAAATTTTAAGGATACACACTGACAATTTGCACAATTTCCTGTAAATTGTCGTTTGGACTATTATTTTACCACTAATTACTGGACTCTACACACTGCCAGCCAGACTGATACAAAACAAGCAACATCCCAGTGTCTGTAAGGGTAAATGATCAAACTTCTTAGTGCTCTTTTCCTGTTCTACTGCTGCCTGTAGATGTAGCTCATTCTTCTGAACACTGCTGCCCCCTAGTGACTTCAAATTCCTATTGTCATGATACCTTCTGGGTATTTTAATTAACAGGCTGTTATTATGTTTTTAACCGTTGAGTCACATTCAGCTCAGTGGTGAAGAAACACATTCCATGCAGAGAAACAATAGGGTTAAGTTCACACTTCAGTTATTTGATCAGTTATTTACATTAGTGACTGTGAGCCAAAACCAGGTGCTGATCAAAAACACAGAACAGGTGGCCCTCTTACTAATAATAACTTGTTTTGTAACATCCACCATACATATACAGCGGAATTCAGGTCTTCAAAGAGGACCTGTCACCAAAAAAGCAGTGCAATCTGACAGTACCTTGTTAGGCCCCTTTCACACAGGCGAGTTTTCCGCGTGGGTGCAATGCATGAGGAGGACGCATTGCACCCGCACTGAATCCGGACCCATTCATTTCTTTGGGGCTGTGCACATGAGAGGTGATTTTCACGCATCACTTCTGCGTCGTGTGAAAATCACAGCATACTCTATATTGTGCGTTTTTGACGCAATGCAGGCCCCATAGAAGTGAATGGGGCTGCGGGAAAATCGCAAGCATCCGCAAGCAAGTGCGGATGCAGTGCTATTTTCCCGCATGGTTGCTTAGCAACGGGACCCAATCTTTATTATTTTCCCTTATAACATGGTTATAAGGGTAAATAATAGCATTCTTAATAAAGAATGCATAGTGAAATGAAGGGGTTAAAAATAATAAAAGTTAACTTACCTTCTCTTTCCCAGCATCAGCTAAGATCTAAAGGACCTGTGATGACGTCACATCACATGGTCCAATCACATGGTCCATCACCATGGTAAGATGGACCATGTGATGTGACGTCATCGCAGGTCCTTTAGATCTTAGCTGATGCAGGGAAAGAGAGGACAGATCGCAACTACGCGATCAAGTGGCTAAGGTAAGTTAACTTTTATTATTTTTAACCCCTTCCACTTCATTTTACTATGGATTCTTTATTAAGAATACTATTATTTCCCCTTATAACCATGTTATAAGGGAAAATAATCAATTCTCCAGAAGACCCGAAACCAGACTTCAGTGATGAAGTCCGGCTTCGGGTTGGGTACCAAACATGGCGATTTTTCTCACGCGCGTGCAAAACGCATTACAAACGTTTGCACCCACGTGGGAAAATCGCGCATATTCCCGCAACGCACCCGCCTCTTATCCGGGCGTCAAACATGACGCCCATGTGAATAAGGCCTTATAGTCAGAAGAAAAACAGTTGGCACTCCGTTCGCCCAATGGCGTGGTGCATGTGTCTAGGAACTAAACATGAAGATAAGACCGGCACTCACTAGTAGGTTGCCATTTATTTTATTGCCACATAGCAGGTACAATTGTGACGCGTTTCGGCTTAAAGCATGAGCCTTTCTCAAACAAGAAAATAACCCTTTTATAGAGCAGGAGGAGCTGAGCAGATTGATGTATAGTTTTGTAGGAAAACATTCAGTAAAACCTGTAATTTATAAATGTATATCTTTGCTTTTTTTCCACTTCCTGTGAACAGCTATCAGTACAGGAGGGAGGTGTTATCAGTGATTGATAGCATTGTGTATATAAATGTGCATATAGAGATAACTGCCAGTCACTGATAACCCCTCCCTCATGTACTGATAGCTGTTCACAGGTCTGTAAAAAAGAAAACATATAAATGTATAAATTACAAGTTTTACTGAACCTTTCCTAACAAACTATATGTCAATCTGCTCAGCTTCTCCTGCTCTAAAACCTTCTGCCTGCAGATTGCACTGCATTTTTTGGTGACAGGTCCTCTTTAACCCCTTAAGGACTCAGGTTTTTTTTATTTTTGCGTTTTTGTTTTGCGCTCCCTGCCTTCCGAGAGCCATAACTTTTTTATTTTTCCGTTCACATGGCCATATTGGGGCTTTATATTTGCGGGACAAGTTGTACTTTCCAACGCCACCATTTAATATTGCATATGATGTAGTGGGAAGCGGGAAAAAAATTTCAAATGGGGTGAAATTGCAAAAAAAAAAAGCAATTCCACCACAGTTTTACGAATTTTTAAAATACGACGTTTGATGTGCGATAAAACTGACCATTTAGTTTTATTCTACAGGGGCTAGTGTTTTTGGTGACAGGTCCTCTTTAACCCCTTAAGGACTAAGGTTTTTTTTATTTTTGCATTTTTGTTTTACGCTCCCTGCCTTCCGAGAGCCATAACTTTTTTATTTTTCCGTTCACATGGCCATATGAGGGCTTTATTTTGGCGGGACAAGTTGTACTTTCCAACGCCACCATTTAATATTGCATACCATGTCATGGGAAGCGTGAAAAAAATTCCAAATGGGGTGAAATTGCAAAAAAAAAGCAATTCCACCACAGCTTTACGGGTTTTTAAAATACGACGTTTGATGTGCGATAAATCTGAATCCGGCGATACCCAATATGTATAGTTTTTCTTGCATTTTCAAAAAAAAGTAAAGTGGGAAATTTTTTATTTTTATTCGCCATATTTTGACCCCTATAACTTTTTTGTAATTAAGTGTATGGCGTTGTATGGGGGCTTATTTTTTGCGGGGAGATCTGAACTTTTAGTTGATACCTTTATGGGGTGTGTAGGACTTTTTGATCACTTTTTATTTAATTTTCTTTGAGGAAATGAAGCGTCCAAAAACGGCGAATCGGCCATTTGGGCGCTTTCTTCTGTTTTTCTGTTTAACGTATGGGGAATATATTTTTATATTTTTATACTATGGGCGTTTTCGCACATTGCAACACCATGATGTGTATATATTTTTTTTTATTTTATTTATTTATTTTAATTTTGAGGAAAGGGGGGTGATTTGAATTTTTTTAATTTATTTTTTTTACACTTTTATATAGGTCCCATACAAGTTGACTTTTCTTTTCATAAATCCAACTTTTTTGACAAATGGTCTCATCTTCATGCCATAAATGTGACTTTTTTACACAAAACACCACCACATAAGCTGGCTTAATTGTCTGCAACAATTTGACCCATTTCTGCCGATAAGAGGATGATATATGAGGCATAATATAAGCCAATTTGATAGCTCCGCCCACTCTGACATTTATAACTAAATTCTGACGTGATGCATTCGTTATGGAAAAAATTCTTGAAAAAACAGTTGATATGCACAAATCAAAACACTATTCTTTTTGTCGCATTTTACGCCAAATTCTGGCACAGCATATTTAGTAAATGTCCCCCAATGTGTCATTTTTACTGCCCAGTAAATGCTGTAAATACATAACCCTTAAAACAATGGCAGAATTGCTTTTTTCCCATACCACTTCATGTGCACGGAAAAGTAAAATGTTGGCTCTCTGAAGGCAGGGATGAAAAAACAAAAATTAAAAAATTTAAATTGTATTGAGCACTAAGGGGGAATTACAAGAAGGACAAACACATTATTGTCAAATGTCATAGGACAAAAGCAGAAGGTATATCATATTGTGTTCTTGGTTTAACTCAGCCAGTTGTTGTTGACAGTCTGGAAACAGCTTACACATTCCAAGTGATTTGTACAAGTCTATGGCAGCCGTGAACTGCAACTTTGTTTTTGTAAGACTGTGATTCTCCACCTTCATCCCTCCCCCTAGAAGGTTCTGGATTAGTTAGAGAATATATAAAAGTAGAGCAGTCAGAGCCCTTAAGTGTCTCTAGACAGGGGCCAGTGTTTAATACGAGACACTGGACTGGTATTGAGTTCGGTCCTAGGGGCTCAATACCGAAAAAAAACGCTTCTGTTTTGTCCTAATGCATTCTGAATGGAAAGCATTCTGTTCAGTATGCATCAGGATGTCTTCAGTTCAGTCACTTGTACGGTATTTGGCCGGATATTTGGCCGGAGAAACACTTGCCATTGCCATTGCCAATGCCACACTTGCCATTGAAATTTATTAATGCCGGATTCGGTACCAACTGTTCTGGAAAAACGGATCCAGTTTTCCGGTCTGCTCATGTGCAGACCTTTAAAAATGTGAAAAAGATAAATACCCTATCCGTTTTTCCGGATGACACCGGAGAGACGGATCCGGTATTTCAATGCATTTGTCAGACGGATCCACATCTGAATCCGAAAACAATTGGTATCCGTTTGCACATGGATTTCCAGATTCGGCAGGCAATTCCGGCAATGGAACTGCCTGCCGGATTCCTCTAATGCTAGTGTGAAACTACTCTTACCAAGAGAGAGATTTTCCGGTCTGCAAGGCTTTCCGGTCTGCGCATGTGCAGACCTCTAAAAAATGTGAAAAAGATAAATACCCGATCCATTTTTCCTGATGACACCGGAGAGACGGATCCGGTATTTCAAAGCATTTGTCAGACGGATCCGCATCCGGATCCAGAAACACATGGTATCCGTTTGCACATAGATTTCCGGATCCGGCAGGCAGTTCCGGCAACTGACCTGCCTGCTGGATTCCTCTAACGCTAGTGTGAAAGTACTCTTAGCAAGAGACAGAGGGACAGCTAGCTCAGGCGTTTCCTCAGCACAGAATCTTCTGCTACCTGAGAGGAGACTGCTCAGTGCATTGCCTGTATTATTTTGCCCTTGAGTTTACTGCAAACCCTGACTCTCTGGAATTTTACTCTAATTGGGAAGCACAATACCTTACCATCCCCTCCAGAAAGCAGCAACACATGGTGACACCTCAATGGGGACCAAACGTAGCGTTGGAAGCCACTTCAAACCCAGCCACTGCAATATGAGAGCATGCCAGGGGTGGACTGGGTATGTACCCAGCTAGCAGCCGTGAAGGGGGCTTGGGAGGCCCCCTGGGAAATTTCCCTGGAAGGTCTATGGTCAGTCCACCCCTGACACATACTGACATTACTATGGTATGAATGTTTTACATGGCAGTGTATTATGATGTGAAAAAAATACCATGTATCTGGTCATAGTTACTGCTGGTCAATATTCACCTATTTAATGATGCCTTTTCTACATTATAAACCCTTTCAATCTCTCTGTTAACTCTCACATTGTTCTGACCCTACTTTACAAGATGACTCCCACAGCCTCTCATGCTGGACTTTTCGTTACTGAACGTTACTTTACAGTACTTCTCCTTCCATCAAAAGAAGAAATATTCCATGCTTGGTAGCTCATCGACTTCCAGCAACGTAGGAACTTTGCTTTATTGATGTCCATTTCCTAGTATAGTGGTTCAGGCAGGTGCACCCCTATTTATTACTATACTTTAGTAGCACCTAGTGGTATGTTGATTCCATCATGATCATGTCATAGAGAGATGATGACACACGAGCTATATAAAGGAGTTCATCATTTTTAACATTGAGGGCCTCCATGGACAAGCAAGTCAAACATACAGCAGCTATGAGCTAGCATCCATTAAAACTATAAGTTACGCCAGTGTGTGATGCAAATTATGGTAAATTTTCCAGGTTGCAAAAGGCTTCTCCCACTAAGCCCCATCCACTTTTTGATAAAGTACTGAGCACAGTGCAAACCCCAAAAAGTCCAATTTTTTACACAAATTGCACATCTTTTCTTGTGCCCGGGGTTGATTAATTCTCTCAATAGATTTTAAAAATAACATGTGGGATTTCTGCTACTGCCAAAAGAGTAGGTGCTTGAAGCATACCATCTTATGGACTTTAATGCTTAAAGGGGTTGGCTCACAAAAAATATTCTACAGTTATCAAACAAGCACCTGGATCTGAATACTTTTGTACTGTAATTGCTTGTAATTAAACATTTTGTATAGCCACTGAGTTATTATTAATATGTATTTTATTATTAAAATGTATCTGTATAGTGCCACTTAATTTCTTATTTCTATGACCAGCTCATTAAGAAAGCCGCACATGCTCAGTTTCATCTTTCAACTGCCTCCTGACCTGTGATAGGGAGAGAGCTGCAGTGGAATAGACACGCCCCCTTAGCTGCAGCAGAAAAGACACCCCCCTTGAGTGGCCATTAA
>JAKVIS010002371.1:0-23220 GCA_033119425.1 Bufotes viridis | reverse complement strand
GACCAGCTACAAAACACCGCGGAGCCTCACTTAAGAGTCTCAACACAGCAATCCGAAGTGCAAAGTTCCCTGGGAAAAGGGAATATGCAAAATAAATGTGGAGCCCCAGTTATGGGTCTACAACACAATGAAAGCCAGATATCCCTCAAAGGAAGGAAAACCAAGCAAAGGGTGTCTCCATTACAGAGATCACCAAATCCACCATATTAAGTGGCCACTATGTCAAGATCCCGCTTTTTTACAAGCTTGAAGGATGTGACGGGGAAAACCTAAGCCAGTTATCCATCCACAGACAGCTGTTTCGGGGTGTTGCCCCTCATCAGTGCGGAGTAGGATTCTGGCTAACCTGGAGCAATGCCTCGGAGACCACCCAAACACAACAATAGCTGATCTCCTCAGGAGACCAGCTACAAAAACACCGCGGAGCCTCACTTAAGAGTCTCAACACAGCAATCCGAGTGCAAAGTTCCCTGGGAAAAGGGAATATGCAAAATAAATGTGGAGCCCCAGTTATGGGTCTACAACACAATGAAAGACAGATATCCCTCAAAGGAAGGAAAACCAAGCAAAGGGGTGTCTCCATTACAGAGATCACCAAATCCACCATATTAAGTGGCCCCTATGTCAAGATCCCGCTTTTTACAAGCTTTAAGGATGTGACGGGGAAAACCTAAGCCAGTTATCCATCCACAGACAGCTGTTTCGGGGTGTTGCCTCTCATCAGTGCGGAGTAGGATTCTGGCTAACCGGGAGCAATGCCTCGGAGACCACCCAAACACAACAATAGCTGATCTCCTCAGGGAGACCAGCTACAAAACACTGCGGAGCCTCACTTAAGAGTCTCAACACAGCAATCCGAAGTGCAAAGTTCCCTGGGAAAAGGGAATATGCAAAATAAATGTGGAGCCCCAGTTATGGGTCTACAACACAATGAAAGCCAGATATCCCTCAAAGGAAGGAAAACTAAGCAAAGGGGTGTCTCCATTACAGAGATCACCAAATCCACCATATTAAGTGGCCCCTATGTCAAGATCCCGCTTTTTACAAGCTTTAAGGATGTGACGGGAAAACCTAAGCCAGTTATCCATCCACAGACAGCTGTTTCGGGGTGTTGCCCCTCATCAGTGCGGAGTAGGATTCTGGCTAACCTGGAGCAATGCCTCGGAGACCACCCAAACACAACAATAGCTGATCTCCTCAGGGAGACCAGCTACAAAACACCGCGGAGCCTCACTTAAGAGTCTCAACACAGCAATCCGAAGTGCAAAGTTCCCTGGGAAAAGGGAATATGCAAAATAAATGTGGAGCCCCAGTTATGGGTCTACAACACAATGAAAGCCAGATATCCCTCAAAGGAAGGAAAACTAAGCAAAGGGGTGTCTCCATTACAGAGATCACCAAATCCACCATATTAAGTGGCCCCTATGTCAAGATCCCGCTTTTTTTACAAGCTTTAAGGATGTGACGGGGAAAACCTAAGCCAGTTATCCATCCACAGACAGCTGTTTCGGGGTGTTGCCCCTCATCAGTGCGGAGTAGGATTCTGGCTAACCTGGAGCAATGCCTCGGAGACCACCCAAACACAACAATAGCTGATCTCCTCAGGGAGACCAGCTACAAAAACACCACGGAGCCTCACTTAAGAGTCTCAACACAGCAATCCGAATTGCAAAGTTCCCTGGGAAAAGGGAATATGCAAAATAAATGTGGAGCCCCAGTTATGGGTCTACAACACAATGAAAGCCAGATATCCCTCAAAGGAAGGAAAACCAAGCAAACGGGTGTCTCCATTATAGAGATCACCAAATCCACCATATTAAGTGGCCCCTATGTCAAGATCCCGCTTTTTTACAAGCTTTAAGGATGTGACGGGAAAACCTAAGCCAGTTATCCATCCACAGACAGCTGTTTCGGGGTGTTGCCTCTCATCAGTGCGGAGTAGGATTCTGGCTAACCGGGAGCAATGACTCGGAGACCACCCAAACACAACAATAGCTGATCTCCTCAGGGAGACCAGCTACAAAAACACCGCAGAGCCTCACTTAAGAGTCTCAACACAGCAATCCGAAGTGCAAAGTTCCCTGGGAAAAGGGAATATGCAAAATAAATGTGGAGCCCCAGTTATGGGTCTACAACACAATGAAAGCCAGATATCCCTCAAAGGAAGGAAAACTAAGCAAAGGGTGTCTCCATTACAGAGATCACCAAATCCACCATATTAAGTGGCCACTATGTCAAGATCCCGCTTTTTTACAAGCTTGAAGGATGTGACGGGGAAAACCTATGCCAGTTATCCATCCACAGACAGCTGTTTCGGGGTGTTGCCCCTCATCAGTGCGGAGTAGGATTCTGGCTAACCTGGAGCAATGCCTCGGAGACCACCAAAACACAACAATAGCTGATCTCCTCAGGGAGACCAGCTACAAAAACACCGCGGAGCCTCACTTAAGAGTCTCAACACAGCAATCCGAATTGCAAAGTTCCCTGGGAAAAGGGAATATGCAAAATAAATGTGGAGCCCCAGTTAAGGGTCTACAACATAATGAAAGACAGATATCCCTCAAAGGAAGGAAAACCAAGCAAACGGGTGTCTCCATTATTGAGATCACCAAATCCACCATATTAAGTGGCCCCTATGTCAAGATCCCGCTTTTTTACAAGCTTTAAGTATGTGACGGGGAAAACCTAAGCCAGTTATCCATCCACAGACAGCTGTTTCGGGGTGTTGCCTCTCATCAGTGCGGAGTAGGATTCTGGCTAACCGGGAGCAATGACTCGGAGACCACCCAAACACAACAATAGCTGATCTCCTCAGGGAGACCAGCTACAAAACACCGCGGAGCCACACTTAAGAGTCTCAACACAGCAATCCAAGTGCAAAGTTCCCTGGGAAAAGGAAATATGCAAAATAAATGTGGAGCCCCAGTTATGGGTCTACAACACAATGAAAGCCAGATATCCCTCAAAGGAAGGAAAACCAAGCAAAGGGTGTCTCCATTACAGAGATCACCAAATCCACCATATTAAGTGGCCACTATGTCAAGATCCCGCTTTTTTACAAGCTTTAAGGATGTGACGGGGAAAACCTAAGCCAGTTATCCATCCACAGATAGCTGTTTCGGGGTGTTGCCCCTCATCAGTGCGGAGTAGGATTCTGGCTAACCGGGAGCAATGCCTCGGAGACCACCCAAACACAACAATAGCTGATCTCCTCAGGGAGACCAGCTACAAAAAACACCGCGGAGCCTCACTTAAGAGTCTCAACACAGCAATCCGAAGTGCAAAGTTCCCTGGGAAAAGGGAATATGCAAAATAAATGTGGAGCCCCAGTTATGGGTCTACAACACAATGAAAGCCAGATATCCCTCAAAGGAAGGAAAACTAAGCAAAGGGGTGTCTCCATTACAGAGATCACCAAATCCACCATATTAAGTGGCCCCTATGTCAAGATCCCGCTTTTTTACAAGCTATAAGGATGTGACGGGGAAAACCTAAGCCAGTTATCCATCCACAGACAGCTGTTTCGGGGTGTTGCCCCTCATCAGTGCGGAGTAGGATTCTGGCTAACCTGGAGCAATGCCTCGGAGACCACCCAAACACAACAATAGCTGATCTCCTCAGGGAGACCAGCTACAAAAACACCGCGGAGCCTCACTTAAGAGTCTCAACACAGCAATCCGAAGTGCAAAGTTCCCTGGGAAAAGGGAATATGCAAAATAAATGTGGAGCCCCAGTTATGGGTCTACAACACAATGAAAGCCAGATATCCCTCAAAGGAAGGAAAACCAAGCAAAGGGGTGTCTCCATTACAGAGATCACCAAATCCACCATATTAAGTGGCCCCTATGTCAAGATCCCGCTTTTTTACAAGCTTTAAGGATGTGACGGGGAAAACCTAAGCCAGTTATCCATCCACAGACAGCTGTTTCGGGTGTTGCCCCTCATCAGTGCGGAGTAGGATTCTGGCTAACCTGGAGCAATGCCTCGGAGACCACCCAAACACAACAATAGCTGATCTCCTCAGGGAGACCAGCTACAAAAACACCAGCGGAGCCTCACTTAAGAGTCTCAACACAGCAATCCGAAGTGCAAAGTTCCCTGGGAAAAGGGAATATGCAAAATAAATGTGGAGCCCCAGTTATGGGTCTACAACACAATGAAAGCCAGATATCCCTCAAAGGAAGGAAAACCAAGCAAAGGGGTGTCTCCATTACAGAGATCACCAAATCCACCATATTAAGTGGCCCCTATGTCAAGATCCCGCTTTTTTACAAGCTTTAAGGATGTGACGGGGAAAACCTAAGCCAGTTATCCATCCACAGACAGCTGTTTCGGGGTGTTGCCCCTCATCAGTGCGGAGTAGGATTCTGGCTAACCGGGAGCAATGCCTCGGAGACCACCCAAACACAACAATAGCTGATCTCCTCAGGGAGACCAGCTACAAAAACACCGCGGAGCCTCACTTAAGAGTCTCAACACAGCAATCCGAAGTGCAAAGTTCCCTGGGAAAAGGGAATATGCAAAATAAATGTGGAGCCCCAGTTATGGGTCTACAACACAATGAAAGCCAGATATCCCTCAAAGGAAGGAAAACCAAGCAAAGGGGTGTCTCCATTACAGAGATCACCAAATCCACCATATTAAGTGGCCCCTATGTCAAGATCCCGCTTTTTACAAGCTATAAGGATGTGACAGGGAAAACCTAAGCCAGTTATCCATCCACAGACAGCTGTTTCGGGGTGTTGCCCCTCATCAGTGCGGAGTAGGATTCTGGCTAACCTGGAGCAATGCCTCGGAGACCACCCAAACACAACAATAGCTGATCTCCTCAGGGAGACCAGCTACAAAACACCGCGGAGCCTCACTTAAGAGTCTCAACACAGCAATCCGAAGTGCAAAGTTCCCTGGGAAAAGGGAATATGCAAAATAAATGTGGAGCCCCAGTTATGGGTCTACAACACAATGAAAGCCAGATATCCCTCAAAGGAAGGAAAACCAAGCAAAGGGGTGTCTCCATTACAGAGATCACCAAATCCACCATATTAAGTGGCCCCTATGTCAAGATCCCGCTTTTTTACAAGCTTTAAGGATGTGACGGGGAAAACCTAAGCCAGTTATCCATCCACAGACAGCTGTTTCGGGGTGTTGCCCTCATCAGTGCGGAGTAGGATTCTGGCTAACCGGGAGCAATGCCTCGGAGACCACCCAAACACAACAATAGCTGATCTCCTCAGGGAGACCAGCTACAAAAACACCGCGGAGCCTCACTTAAGAGTCTCAACACAGCAATCCGAAGTGCAAAGTTCCTGGGAAAAGGGAATATGCAAAATAAATGTGGAGCCCCAGTTATGGGTCTACAACACAATGAAAGCCAGATATCCCTCAAAGGAAGGAAAACCAAGCAAAGGGGTGTCTCCATTACAGAGATCACCAAATCCACCATATTAAGTGGCCCCTATGTCAAGATCCCGCTTTTTTTACAAGCTTTAAGGATGTGACGGGGAAAACCTAAGCCAGTTATCCATCCACAGACAGCTGTTTCGGGTGTTGCCCCTCATCAGTGCGGAGTAGGATTCTGGCTAACCTGGAGCAATGCCTCGGAGACCACCCAAACACAACAATAGCTGATCTCCTCAGGGAGACCAGCTACAAAACACCGCGGAGCCTCACTTAAGAGTCTCAACACAGCAATCCGAAGTGCAAAGTTCCCTGGGAAAAGGGAATATGCAAAATAAATGTGGAGCCCCAGTTATGGGTCTACAACACAATGAAAGCCAGATATCCCTCAAAGGAAGGAAAACTAAGCAAAGGGGTGTCTCCATTACAGAGATCACCAAATCCACCATATTAAGTGGCCCCTATGTCAAGATCCCGCTTTTTTACAAGCTTTAAGGATGTGACGGGAAAACCTAAGCCAGTTATCCATCCACAGACAGCTGTTTCGGGGTGTTGCCCTCATCAGTGCGGAGTAGGATTCTGGCTAACCGGGAGCAATGCCTCGGAGACCACCCAAACACAACAATAGCTGATCTCCTCAGGGAGACCAGCTACAAAACACCGCGGAGCCTCACTTAAGAGTCTCAACACAGCAATCCGAAGTGCAAAGTTCCCTGGGAAAAGGGAATATGCAAAATAAATGTGGAGCCCCAGTTATGGGTCTACAACACAATGAAAGCCAGATATCCCTCAAAGGAAGGAAAACTAAGCAAAGGGGTGTCTCCATTACAGAGATCACCAAATCCACCATATTAAGTGGCCCCTATGTCAAGATCCCGCTTTTTTACAAGCTTTAAGGATGTGACGGGGAAAACCTAAGCCAGTTATCCATCCACAGACAGCTGTTTCGGGGTGTTGCCCCTCATCAGTGCGGAGTAGGATTCTGGCTAACCGGGAGCAATGCCTCGGAGACCACCCAAACACAACAATAGCTGATCTCCTCAGGGAGACCAGCTACAAAAACACCGCGGAGCCTCACTTAAGAGTCTCAACACAGCAATCCGAAGTGCAAAGTTCCCTGGGAAAAGGGAATATGCAAAATAAATGTGGAGCCCCAGTTATGGGTCTACAACACAATGAAAGCCAGATATCCCTCAAAGGAAGGAAAACTAAGCAAAGGGGTGTCTCCATTACAGAGATCACCAAATCCACCATATTAAGTGGCCACTATGTCAAGATCCCGCTTTTTTACAAGCTTGAAGGATGTGACGGGGAAAACCTATGCCAGTTATCCATCCACAGACAGCTGTTTCGGGGTGTTGCCCCTCATCAGTGCGGAGTAGGATTCTGGCTAACCTGGAGCAATGCCTCGGAGACCACCAAAACACAACAATAGCTGATCTCCTCAGGGAGACCAGCTACAAAAACACCGCGGAGCCTCACTTAAGAGTCTCAACACAGCAATCCGAATTGCAAAGTTCCCTGGGAAAAGGGAATATGCAAAATAAATGTGGAGCCCCAGTTAAGGGTCTACAACATAATGAAAGACAGATATCCCTCAAAGGAAGGAAAACCAAGCAAACGGGTGTCTCCATTATTGAGATCACCAAATCCACCATATTAAGTGGCCCCTATGTCAAGATCCCGCTTTTTACAAGCTTTAAGTATGTGACGGGGAAAACCGAAGCCAGTTATCCATCCACAGACAGCTGTTTCGGGGTGTTGCCTCTCATCAGTGCGGAGTAGGATTCTGGCTAACCGGGAGCAATGACTCGGGGACCACCCAAACACAACAATAGCTGATCTCCTCAGGAGACCAGCTACAAAAACACCGCGGAGCCACACTTAAGAGTCTCAACACAGCAATCCGAAGTGCAAAGTTCCCTGGGAAAAGGGAATATGCAAAATAAATGTGGAGCCCCAGTTATGGGTCTACAACACAATGAAAGCCAGATATCCCTCAAAGGAAGGAAAACCAAGCAAAGGGGTGTCTCCATTACAGAGATCACCAAATCCACCATATTAAGTGGCCCCTATGTCAAGATCCCGCTTTTTTTACAAGCTATAAGGATGTGAAGGGGAAAACCTAAGCCAGTTATCCATCCGCAGACAGCTGTTTCGGGTGTTGCCCTCATCAGTGCGGAGTAGGATTCTGGCTAACCTGGAGCAATGCCTCGGAGACCACCCAAACACAACAATAGCTGATCTCCTCAGGGAGACCAGCTACAAAAACACCGCGGAGCCTCACTTAAGAGTCTCAACACAGCAATCCGAAGTGCAAAGTTCCCTGGGAAAAGGGAATATGCAAAATAAATGTGGAGCCCCAGTTATGGGTCTACAACACAATGAAAGCCAGATATCCCTCAAAGGAAGGAAAACTAAGCAAAGGGGTGTCTCCATTACAGAGATCACCAAATCCACAATATTAAGTGGCCCCTATGTCAAGATCCCGCTTTTTTTACAAGCTATAAGGATGTGACGGAGAAAACCTAAGCCAGTTATCCATCCACAGACAGCTGTTTCGGGGTGTTGCCCCTCATCAGTGCGGAGTAGGATTCTGGCTAACCTGGAGCAATGCCTCGGAGACCACCCAAACACAACAATAGCTGATCTCCTCAGGAGACCAGCTACAAAAACACCGCGGAGCCTCACTTAAGAGTCTCAACACAGCAATCCGAAGTGCAAAGTTCCCTGGGAAAAGGGAATATGCAAAATAAATGTGGAGCCCCAGTTATGGGTCTACAACACAATGAAAGCCAGATATCCCTCAAAGGAAGGAAAACCAAGCAAAGGGTGTCTCCATTACAGAGATCACCAAATCCACCATATTAAGTGGCCCCTATGTCAAGATCCCGCTTTTTTACAAGCTTTAAGGATGTGACGGGGAAAACCTAAGCCAGTTATCCATCCACAGACAGCTGTTTCGGGGTGTTGCCCCTCATCAGTGCGGAGTAGGATTCTGGCTAACCTGGAGCAATGCCTCGGAGACCACCCAAACACAACAATAGCTGATCTCCTCCAGGGAGACCAGCTACAAAAACACCGCGGAGCCTCACTTAAGAGTCTCAACACAGCAATCCGAAGTGCAAAGTTCCCTGGGAAAAGGGAATATGCAAAATAAATGTGGAGCCCCAGTTATGGGTCTACAACACAATGAAAGCCAGATATCCCTCAAAGGAAGGAAAACTAAGCAAAGGGGTGTCTCCATTACAGAGATCACCAAATCCACCATATTAAGTGGCCCCTATGTCAAGATCCCGCTTTTTTACAAGCTTTAAGGATGTGACGGGGAAAACCTAAGCCAGTTATCCATCCACAGACAGCTGTTTCGGGGTGTTGCCCCTCATCAGTGCGGAGTAGGATTCTGGCTAACCTGGAGCAATGCCTCGGAGACCACCCAAACACAACAATAGCTGATCTCCTCAGGGAGACCAGCTACAAAAACACCGCGGAGCCTCACTTAAGAGTCTCAACACAGCAATCCGAAGTGCAAAGTTCCCTGGGAAAAGGGAATATGCAAAATAAATGTGGAGCCCCAGTTATGGGTCTACAACACAATGAAAGCCAGATATCCCTCAAAGGAAGGAAAACCAAGCAAAGGGGTGTCTCCATTACAGAGATCACCAAATCCACCATATTAAGTGGCCCCTATGTCAAGATCCCGCTTTTTTACAAGCTTGAAGGATGTGACGGGGAAAACCTATGCCAGTTATCCATCCACAGACAGCTGTTTCGGGGTGTTGCCCCTCATCAGTGCGGAGTAGGATTCTGGCTAACCTGGAGCAATGCCTCGGAGACCACCAAAACACAACAATAGCTGATCTCCTCAGGGAGACCAGCTACAAAAAACACCATGGAGCCTCACTTAAGAGTCTCAACACAGCAATCCGAATTGTAAAGTTCCCTGGGAAAAGGGAATATGCAAAATAAATGTGAAGCCCCAGTTAAGGGTCTACAACATAATGAAAGACAGATATCCCTCAAAGGAAGGAAAACCAAGCAAACGGGTGTCTCCATTATTGAGATCACCAAATCCACCATATTAAGTGGCCCCTATGTCAAGATCCCGCTTTTTTTACAAGCTTTAAGTATGTGACGTGGAAAACCGATGCCAGTTATCCATCCACAGACAGCTTTTTCGGGGTGTTGCCTCTCATCAGTGCGGAGTAGGATTCTGGATAACCGGGAGCAATGACTTGAAGACCACCCAAACACAACAATAGCTGATCTCCTCAGGGAGACCAGCTACAATAATCATCGCGGAGCCTCACTTAAGAGTCTCAACACAGCAATCCGAAGTGCAAAGTTCCCTGGGAAAAGGGAATATGCAAAATAAATGTGGAGCCCCAGTTATGGGTCTACATCACAATGAAAGACAGATATCCCTCAAAGGAAGGAAAACCAAGCAAAGGGGTGTCTCCATTACAGAGATCACCAAATCCACCATATTAAGTGGCCCCTATGTCAAGATCCCGCTTTTTTTTTTTTTCAAGCTTTAAGGATGTGACGGGGAAAACCTAAGCCAGTTATCCATCCACAGACAGCTGTTTCGGGGTATTGCCCCTCATCAGTGCAGAGATTGATTCTGACTAACCGGAAGCAATGCCTCGGAGACCACCCAAACACAACAATAGCTGATCTCCTCAGGGAGACCAGCTACGAAAAACACCGCAGAGCCTCTCTTAAGAGTCTCAACACAGCAATCCAAAGTGCAAGGTTCCCTGGGAAACAGGAATATGCAAAATAAATGTGGAGCCCCAGTTATGGGTCTACAACACAATGAAAGACAGATATCACTTAAAGGAAGGAAAACCAAGCAAAGGGGTGTCTCCATTACAGAGATAACCAAATCCACAATATTAAGTGGCCCCTATGTCAAGATCCCGCTTTTTTTACAAGCTTTAAGGTTGTGACAGGGAAAACCTAAGCCAGTTATACTTCCACCGACAGCTGTTTCGGGGTGTTGCCCCTCATCAGTGCGGAGTAGGAATCTGGCTAACCGGGAGCAATGCCTCGGAGAAAAACCAAACACAGCAATAGCTGATCTCCTCAGGGAGACCAGCTACAAAAAACACAGCGGAGCCTCACTTAAGAGTCTCAACACAGCAAGCTGAAGTGCAAAGTTCCCTGGGAAAAGGGAATATGCAAAATAAATGTGGAGCCCCAGTTATGGGTCTACAACACAATGAAAGCCAGATATCCCTCAAAGGAAGGAAATCGAAAACCAAGCAAAGGGTTGTCTCCATTACAGAGATCACCAAATCCACCATATTAAGTGGCCCCTATGTCAAGATCCCGCTTTTTTTTTTTACAAGCTTTAAGGATGTGACGGGGAAAACCTAAGCCAGTTATCCATCCACAGACAGCTGTTTCGGGGTATTGCCCCTCATCAGTGCAGAGATTGATTCTGGCTAACCGGAAGCAATGCCTCGGAGACCACCCAAACACAACAATAGCTGATCTCCTCAGGGAGACCAGCTACGAAAAACACAGCGGAGCCTCTCTTAAGAGTCTCAACACAGCAATCCAAAGTGCAAGGTTCCCTGTGAAACGGGAATATGCAAAATAAATGTGGAGCCCCAGTTATGGGTCTACAACATAATAAAAGCCAGATATCCCTTAAAGGAACGAAAACCAAGCAAAGGGGTGTCTCCATTACAGAGATCACCAAATCCACCATATTAAGTGGCCCCTATATCAAGATCCCGCTTTTTTTACAAGCTTTAAGGATGTGACGGGGAAAACCTAAGCCAGTTATACATCCGCAGACAGCTGTTTCGGGGTGTTGCCCCTCATCAGTGCGGAGTAGGAATCTGGCTAACCGGGAGCAATGCCTCGGAGACCACCCAAACCCAACAATAGCTGATCTCCTCAGGGAGACCAGCTACAAAAAACACACCGCGGAGCCTCACTTAAGAGTCTCAACACAGCAATCCGAAGTGCAAAGTTCCATGGGAAAAGGGAATATGCAAAATAAATGTGGAGCCCCAGTTATGGGTCTACAACACAATGAAAGCCAGATATCCCTGAAAGTAAGGAAAACCAAACAAAGGGGTGTCTCCATTACAGAGATCACCAAATCAACCATATTAAGTGGCTCTTATGTCAAGATCCCGCTTTTTACAAGCTTGAAGGATTGACAGGAAAAACCTAAACCAGTTATCCATCCACAGACAGCTGATTCGGGGTGTTGCCACTCATCAGTGCGGAGTAGGATTCTGGCTAACCGGGAGCAATGCCTCGGAGACCACCCAAACCCAACAATAGCTGATTTCGTCAGGGAGACCAGCTACAAAAAACACAGCGGAGCCTCACTTAAGAGTCTCAACACAGCAATCCGAAGTGCAAAGTTCCCTGGGAAAAGGGAATATGCAAAATAAATGTGGAGCCCCAGTTATGGGTCTACAACACAATGAAAGCCAGATATCCCTCAAACGAAAGAAAACCAAGGAAAGAGGTGTCTCCATTACAGAGATCACCAAATCCACCATATTAAGTGGCCCCTATGTCAAGATCCCGCTTTTTACAAGCTTTAAGGATGTGACAGGGGAAAACCTAAGCCAGTTATCCATCCACTGACAGCTGTTTCGGGTGTTGCCCTCATCAGTGCAGAGTAGGATTCTGGCTAACCGGGAGCAATGCCTCGGAGACCACCCAAACACAACAATAGCTGATCGCCTCAGGGAGACCAGCTACAAAACAACGCTGAGCCTCACTTAAGAGTCTCAACACAGCAATCCGAAGTGCAAAGTTAACTGGGAAAAGGGAATATGCAAAATAAATGTCGAGCCCCAGTTATGGGTCTACAACACAATGAAAGCCAGATATCCTCAAAGGTAGGAAAACCAAGCAAAATGGTGTCTCCATTACAGAGATCACCAAATCCACCATATTAAGTGTCCCCTATGTCAAGATACCGCTTTTTTACAAGCTTTAAGGATGTGACGGGAAAACCTAAGCCAGTTATCCATCCACAGACAGCTGTTTCGGGGTGTTGCCCCTCATCAGTGCGGAGTAGGATTCTGGCTAATCGGGAGCAATGCCTCGGAGACCACCCAAACACAACAATAGCTGATCACCTCAGGGAGACCAGCTACAAAAACACTACGGAGCCTCACTTAAGAGTCTCAACACAGCAATCCGAAGTGCAAAGTTCCCTGGGAAAAGGAATATGCAAAATAAATGTGGAGCCCCAGTTATGGGTCTACAACACAATGAAAGCCAGATATCCCTCAAAGGAAGGAAAACCAAGCAAAGAGGTGTCTCCATTACAGAGATCACCAAATCCACCATATTAAGTGGCCCCTATGTCAAGATCCCGCTTTTTTACAAGCTTTAAGGATGTGACGGGGAAAACCTAAGCCAGTTATACATCCACAGACAGCTGTTTCAGGGTGTTGCCCCTCATCAGTGCGGAGTAGGAATCTGGCTAACCGGGAGCAATGCCTCGGAGAAAAACCATACACAACAATAGCTGATCTCCTCAGGAGACCAGCTACAAAAACACAGCGGAGCCTCACTTAAGAGTCTCAACACAGCAATCCAAAGTGCAAGGTTCCTGGGAAAAGGGAATATGCAAAATAAATGTGGAGCCCCAGTTATGGGTCTACAACACAATGAAAGACAGATATCCCTTAAAGGAAGGAAAACCAAGCAAAGGGGTGTCTCCATTACAGAGATCACCAAATCCACCATATTAAGTGGCCCCTATGTCAAGATCCCGCTTTTTTACAAGCTTTAAGGATGTGACAGGGAAAACCTAAGCCAGTTATACCATCCACAGACAGCTGTTTCGGGGTGTTGCCCTCATCAGTGCGGAGTAGGATTCTGGCTAACCGGGAGCAATGCCTCGGAGAAAACCCAAACACAGCAATAGCTGATCTCCTCAGGGAGACCAGCTACAAAACACCAGCGGAGCCTCACTTAAGAGTCTCAACACAGCAAGCCGAAGTGCAAAGTTCCCTGGGAAAAGGGAATATGCAAAATAAATGTGGAGCCCCAGTTATGGGTCTACAACACAATGAAAGCCAGATATCCCTCAAAGGAAGGAAAACCAAGCAAAGGGGTGTCTCCATTACAGAGATCACCAAATCCACCATATTAAGTGGCCCCTATGTCAAGATCCCGCTTTTTACAAGCTTTAAGGATGTGACAGGAAAAACCTAAACCAGTTATCCATCCACCGACAGCTGATTCGGGGTGTTGCCACTCATCAGTGCGGAGTAGGATTCTGGCTAACCGGGAGCAATGCCTCGGAGACCACCCAAACACAACAATAGCTGATCTCCTCAGGGAGACCAGCTACAAAAACACAGCGGAGCCTCACTTAAGAGTCTCAACACAGCAATCCGAAGTGCAAAGTTCCATGGGAAAAGGGAATATGCAAAATAAATGTGGAGCCCCAGTTATGGGTCTACAACACAATGAAAGCCAGATATCCCTCAAAGGAAGGAAAACCAAGCAAAGAGGTGTCTCCATTACAGAGATCACCAAATCCACCATATTAAGTGGCCCCTATGTCAAGATCCCGCTTTTTACAAGCTTTAAGGATGTGACAGGGAAAACCTAAGCCAGTTATCCATCCACAGACAGCTGTTTCGGGTGTTGCCCCTCATCAGTGCAGAGTAGGATTCTGGCTAACCGGGAGCAATGCCTCGGAGACCACCCAAACACAACAATAGCTGATCTCCTCAGGAGACCAGCTACAAAAACACAGCGGAGCCTCACTTAAGAGTCTCAACACAGCAATCCGAAGTGCAAAGTTACCTGGGAAAAGGGAATATGCAAAATAAATGTGGAGCCCCAGTTATGGGTCTACAACACAATGAAAGCCAGATATCCCTCAAAGGTAGGAAAACCAAGCAAAATGGTGTCTCCATTACAGAGATCACCAAATCCACCATATTAAGTGGCCCCTATGTCAAGATCCCGCTTTTTACAAGCTTTAAGGATGTGACAGGGAAAACCTAAGCCAGTTATCCATCCACAGACAGCTGTTTCAGGGTGTTGCCCCTCATCAGTGCGGAGTAGGATTCTGGCTAATCGGGAGCAATGCCTCGGAGACCACCCAAACACAACAATAGCTGATCTCCTCAGGGAGACCAGCTACAAAAACACAGCGGAGCCTCACTTAAGAGTCTCAACACAGCAATCCGAAGTGCAAAGTTCCATGGGAAAAGGGAATATGCAAAATAAATGTGGAGCCCCAGTTATGGGTCTACAACACAATGAAAGCCAGATATCCCTCAAAGGAAGGAAAACCAAGCAAAGGGGTGTCTCCATTACAGAGATCACCAAATCAACCATATTAAGTGGCTCCTATGTCAAGATCCCGCTTTTTTACAAGCTTGAAGGATGTGACAGGAAAAACCCAAACCAGTTATCCATCCACCGACAGCTGATTCGGGGTGTTGCCACTCATCAGTGCGGAGTAGGATTCTGGCTAACCGGGAGCAATGCCTCGGAGACCACCCAAACCCAACAATAGCTGATTTCGTCAGGAGACCAGCTACAAAAAACACAGCGGAGCCTCACTTAAGAGTCTCAACACAGCAATCCGAAGTGCAAAGTTCCATGGGAAAAGGGAATATGCAAAATAAATGTGGAGCCCCAGTTATGGGTCTACAACACAATGAAAGCCAGATATCCCTCAAAGCGAAGGAAAACCAAGGAAAGTGGTGTCTCCATTACAGAGATCACCAAATCCACCATATTAAGTGGCCCCTATGTCAAGATCCCGCTTTTTTACAAGCTTTAAGGATGTGACAGGGAAAACCTAAGCCAGTTATCCATCCACTGACAGCTGTTTCGGGTGTTGCCCTCATCAGTGCAGAGTAGGATTCTGGCTAACCGGGAGCAATGCCTCGGAGACCACCCAAACACAACAATAGCTGATCGCCTCAGGGAGACCAGCTACAAAAAACAACGCGGAGCCTCACTTAAGAGTCTCAACACAGCAATCCGAAGTGCAAAGTTAACTGGGAAAAGGGAATATGCAAAATAAATGTCGAGCCCCAGTTATGGGTCTACAACACAATGAAAGCCAGATATCCCTCAAAGGTAGGAAAACCAAGCAAAATGGTGTCTCCATTACAGAGATCACCAAATCCACCATATTAAGTGTCCCCTATGTCAAGATACCGCTTTTTTTACAAGCTTTAAGGATGTGACAGGGAAAACCTAAGCCAGATATCCATCCACAGACAGCTGTTTCGGGGTGTTGCCCCTCATCAGTGCGGAGTAGGATTCTGGCTAATCGGGAGCAATGCCTCGGAGACCACCCAAACACAACAATAGCTGATCACCTCAGGGAGACCAGCTACAAAAAACAACGCGGAGCCTCACTTAAGAGTCTCAACACAGCAATCCGAAGTGCAAAGTTCCCTGGGAAAAGGAATATGCAAAATAAATGTGGAGCCCCAGTTATGGGTCTACAACACAATGAAAGCCAGATATCCCTCAAAGGAAGGAAAACCAAGGAAAGAGGTGTCTCCATTACAGAGATCACCAAATCCACCATATTAAGTGGCCCCTATGTCAAGATCCCGCTTTTTTTACAATCTTTAAGGATGTGACGGGGAAAACCTAAGCCAGTTATACATCCACAGACAGCTGTTTCGGGGTGTTGCCCCTCATCAGTGCGGAGTAGGAATCTGGCTAACCGGGAGCAATGCCTCGGAGAAAAACCATACACAGCAATAGCTGATCTCCTCAGGGAGACCAGCTACAAAAAACACAGCGGAGCCTCACTTAAGAGTCTCAACACAGCAATCCAAAGTGCAAGGTTCCCTGGGAAATGGGAATATGCAAAATAAATGTGGAGCCCCAGTTATGGGTCTACAACACAATGAAAGACAGATATCACTTAAAGGAAGGAAAACCAAGCAAAGGGGTGTCTCCATTACAGAGATCACCAAATCCACCATATTAAGTGGCCCCTATGTCAAGATCCCGCTTTTTTTACAAGCTTTAAGGATGTGACAGGGAAAACCTAAGCCAGTTATACTTCCACAGACAGCTGTTTCGGGGTGTTGCCCCTCATCAGTGCGGAGTAGGAATCTGGCTAACCGGGAGCAATCCCTCGGAGAAAAACCAAACACAGCAATAGCTGATCTCCTCAGGGAGACCAGCTACAAAAAACACAGCGGAGCCTCACTTAAGAGTCTCAACACAGCAATCCGAAGTGCAAAGTTCCATGGGAAAAGGGAATATGCAAAATAAATGTGGAGCCCCAATTATGGGTCTACAACACAATGAAAGCCAGATATCCCTCAAACGAAAGAAAACCAAGGAAAGAGGTGTCTCCATTACAGAGATCACCAAATCCACCATATTAAGTGGCCCCTATGTCAAGATCCCGCTTTTTTTACAAGCTTTAAGGATGTTACAGGGAAAACCTAAGCCAGTTATCCATCCACTGACAGCTGTTTCGGGGTGTTGCCCCTCATCAGTGCAGAGTAGGATTCTGGCTAACCGGGAGCAATGCCTCGGAGACCACCCAAACACAACAATAGCTGATCGTCTCAGGGAGACCAGCTACAAAAAACAACGCGGAGCCTCACTTAAGAGTCTCAACACAGCAATCCGAAGTGCAAAGTTAACTGGGAAAAGGGAATATGCAAAATAAATGTCGAGCCCCAGTTATGGGTCTACAACACAATGAAAGCCAGATATCCCTCAAAGGTAGGAAAACCAAGCAAAATGGTGTCTCCATTACAGAGATCACCAAATCCACCATATTAAGTGTCCCCTATGTCAAGATACCGCTTTTTTTACAAGCTTTAAGGATGTGACAGGGAAAACCTAAGCCAGTTATCCATCCACAGACAGCTGTTTCGGGGTGTTGCCCCTCATCACTGCGGAGTAGGATTCTGGCTAATCGGGAGCAATGCCTCGGAGACCACCCAAACACAACAATAGCTGATCAACTCAGGGAGACCAGCTACAAAATACAACGCGGAACCTCACTTAAGAGTCTCAACACAGCAATACGAAGTGCAAAGTTCCCTGGGAAAAGGGAATATGCAAAATAAATGTGGAGCCCCAGTTATGGGTCTACAACACAATGAAAGCCAGATATCCCTCAAAGGAAGGAAAACCAAGGAAAGAGGTGTCTCCATTACAGAGATCACCAAATCCACCATATTAAGTGGCCCCTATGTCAAGATCCCGCTTTTTTTACAAGCTTTAAGGATGTGACAGGGAAAACCTAAGCCAGTTATCCATCCACTGACAGCTGTTTCGAGGTGTTGCCCCTCATCAGTGCAGAGTAGGATTCTGGCTAACCGGGAGCAATGCCTCGGAGACCACCCAAACACAACAATAGCTGATCTCCTCAGGGAGACCAGCTACAAAAACACAGCGGAGCCTCACTTAAGAGTCTCAACACAGCAATCCGAAGTGCAAAGTTCCCTGGGAAAAGGGAATATGCAAAATAAATGTGGAGCCCCAGTTATGGGTCTACAACACAATGAAAGCCAGATATCCCTCAAAGGAAGGAAAACCAAGCAAAGAGGTGTCTCCATTACAGAGATCACCAAATCCACCATATTAAGTGGCCCCTATGTCAAGATCCCGCTTTTTTTACAAGCTTTAAGGATGTGACTGGGAAAACCTAAGCCAGTTATCCATCCACAGACAGCTGTTTCGGGGTGTTGCCCCTCATCAGTGCGGAGTAGGATTCTGGCTAACCGGGAGCAATGCCTCGGAGACCACCCAAACACAACAATAGCTGATCGCCTCAGGGAGACCACCTACAAAAAACACCGCGGAGCCTCACTTAAGAGTCTCAACACAGCAATCCGAAGTGCAAAGTTAACTGGGAAAAGGGAATATGCAAAATAAATGTCGAGCCCCAGTTATGGGTCTACAACACAATGAAAGCCAGATATCCCTCAAAGGTAGGAAAACCAAGCAAAATGGTGTCTCCATTACAGAGATCACCAAATCCACCATATTAAGTGGCCCCTATGTCAAGATACCGCTTTATTTACAAGCTTTAAAGGATAACTGTCACATTTAGACCCAAATTTCAGTTTTCATATATGTAGTTACTAATATGATAATGTTCCTGAATCAATAACTATTAGACTTACTTACCCCTTATTTAATAAGATTCAGCCCTTAGCAACCAGTCTGCATAAAACTGCAATTTCACTATTCTGTTAAGATGGCCGCCCTCAGCCCAGAGGCTAATCCATAGGACACCTGCAGTGAAGTTAGTGAAGACCAGCACTGTATAGGAGGGTCTTGCAGTGAAGTTCCCAGGTCTGGCTGAAGCCTGTAGTTCTCCTACAAGTTCTCCTCTTATCAGATAAGGCTGTCATTTATACACTGAGCAGCCCCATATCTTCTCTGAGCTGTATATTCTCCAGAACTGCTAAGGGAGTGTCTGCCAAGCACAGACATGTGGAGAAGTTCACACACACAGCCCAGCACTGTTATCTCCTGTCAGGAAGAACCTGGCTTTTTATACATTCCCTTACAATGCTGACTCACTATCAGTTCCCAGTGCACGCAGCGTGCTCCGTCCTCTATCTGGTAGACGGAAGGGGCATAGCAACATGATTTTATCTCAGGTAAATATAGCCAATACTGGGGACTTTTAGGTGGCTTTTAGGGGTTATTTATTTAAGAATCAGAAATTAAAACAGGGCCAATAAGGTAATATTAATCACCAGAATCCAATAGTAAAAAAAAAAAAAATTTGACAGTTATACTTTAAGGATGTGACGGGGAAAACCTAAGCCAGTTATCCATCCACAGACAGCTGTTTCGGGGTGTTGCCCCTCATCAGTGCGGAGTAGGATTCTGGCTAATCGGGAGCAATGCCTCGGAGACCACCCAAACACAACAATAGCTGATCACCTCAGGGAGACCAGCTACAAAAAACAACGCGGAGCCTCACTTAAGAGTCTCAACACAGCAATCCGAAGTGCAAAGTTCCCTGGGAAAAGGGAATATGCAAAATAAATGTGGAGCCCCAGTTATGGGTCTACAACACAATGAAAGCCAGATATCCCTCAAAGGAAGGAAAACCAAGGAAAGAGGTGTCTCCATTACAGAGATCACCAAATCCACCATATTAAGTGGCCCCTATGTCAAGATCCCGCTTTTTTTACAAGCTTTAAAGATGTGACAGGGAAAACCTAAGCCAGTTATCCATCCACAGACAGCTGTTTCGGGGTGTTGCCCCTCATCACTGCGGAGTAGGATTCTGGCTAATCGGAGCAATGCCTCGGAGACCACCCAAACACAACAATAGCTGATCTCCTCAGGGAGACCAGCTACAAAAAACACAGCGGAGCCTCACTTAAGAGTCTCAACACAGCAATCCAAAGTGCAAAGTTCCCTGGGAAAAGGGAATATGCAAAATAAATGTGGAGCCCCAGTTATGGGTCTACAACACAATGAAAGCCAGATATCCCTCAAAGGAAGGAAAACCAAGGAAAGAGGTGTCTCCATTACAGAGATCACCAAATCCACCATATTAAGTGGCCCCTATGTCAAGATCCCGCATTTTTTACAAGCTTTAAGGATATGACAGGGAAAACCTAAGCCAGTTATCCATTAACAGACAGCTGTTTCGGGGTGTTGCCCCTCATCAGTGCAGAGTAGAATTCTGGCTAACCGGGAGCAATGCCTCGGAGACCACCCAAACACAACAATAGCTGATCTCCTCAGGGAGACCAGCTATAAAAAAGACCACGGAGCCACACTTAAGAGTCTCAACACAGCAATCCGAAGTGCAAAATTCCCTGGGAAAAGGGGATATGCAAAATAAATGTGGAGCCCCAGGTATGGGTCTACAACACAATGAAAGCCAGATATCCCTCAAAGGAAGGAAAACCAAGCAAAATGGTGTCTCCATTACAGAGATCACCAAATCCACCATATTAAGTGGCCCCTATGTCAAGATCCCGCTTTTTTTACAAGCTTTAAGGATGTGACGGGGAAAACCTAAGCCAGTTATCCATCCACAGACAGCTGTTTCGGGGTGTTGCCCCTCATCAGTGCGGAGTAGGAATCTGGCTAACCGGGAGCAATGCCTCGGAGAAAAACCATACACAGCAATAGCTGATCTCCTCAGGGAGACCAGCTACAAAAAACACCACGGAGCCTCACTTAAGAGTCTCAACACAGCAAGCCGATGTGCAAAGTTCCCTGGGAAAAGGGAATATGCAAAATAAATGTGGAGCCCCAGTTATGGGTCTACAACACAATAAAAGCCAGATATCCCTCAAAGGAAGGAAAACCAAGCAAAGTGGTGTCTCCATTACAGAGATCACCAAATCCACCATATTAAGTGGCCCCTATGTCAAGATCCCGCTTTTATTACAAGCTTTAAGGATGTGATGGGGAAAACCTAAGCCAGTTATACATCCACAGACAGCTGTTTCGGGGTGTTGACTCTAATCAGTGCGGAGTAGGATTCTGGCTAACCGGGAGCAATGCCTCGGAGAAAAACCAAACACAGCAATAGCTGATCTCCTCAGGGAGACCAGCTACAAAAAACACAGCAAGCTGAAGTGCAAAGTTCCCTGGGAAAAGGGAATATGCAAAATAAATGTGGAGCACCAGTTATGGGTCTACAACACAATGAAAGCCAGATATCCCTTAAAGGAACGAAAACCAAGCAAAGGGGTGTCTCCTTTGCAGAGATCACCAAATCCACCATATTAAGTGGCCCCTATATCAAGATCCCGCTTTTTTTACAAGCTTTAAGTATGTGACGGGGAAAACCTAAGCCAGTTATACATCCGCAGACAGCTGTTTCGGGGTGTTGCCCCTCATCAGTGCGGAGGAGGAATCTGGCTAACCGGGAGCAATGCCTCGGAGAAAAACCAAACACAGCAATAGCTGATCTCCTCAGGGAGACCAGCTACAAAAAACACAGCGGAGCCTCACTTAAGAGTCTCAACACAGCAAGCTGAAGTGCAAAGTTCCCTGGGAAAAGGGAATATGCAAAATAAATGTGGAGCCCCAGTTATGGGTCTACAACACAATGAAAGCCAGATATCCCTCAAAGGAAGGAAAACTAAGCAAAGGGGTGTCTCCATTACAGAGATCACCAAATCCACCATATTAAGTGGCCCCTATGTCAAGATCCCGCTTTTTTACAAGCTATAAGGATGTGACGGGGAAAACCTAAGCCAGTTATCCATCCACAGACAGCTGTTTCGGGTGTTGCCCCTCATCAGTGCGGAGTAGGATTCTGGCTAACCTGGAGCAATGCCTCGGAGACCACCCAAACACAACAATAGCTGATCTCCTCAGGGAGACCAGCTACAAAAACACTGCGGAGCCTCACTTAAGAGTCTCAACACAGCAATCCGAAGTGCAAAGTTCCCTGGGAAAAGGAATATGCAAAATAAATGTGGATCCCCAGTTATGGGTCTACAACACAATGAAAGCCAGATATCCCTCAAAGGTAGGAAAACTAAGCAAAATGGTGTCTCCATTACAGAGATCACCAAATCCACCATATTAAGTGGCCCCTATGTCAAGATCCCGCTTTTTACAAGCTTTAAGGATGTGATGGGGAAAACCTAAGCCAGTTATCCATCCACAGACAGCTGTTTCGGGGTGTTGCCCCTCATCACTGCGGAGTAGGATTCTGGCTAATCGGGAGCAATGCCTCGGAGACCACCCAAACACAACAATAGCTGATCTCCTCAGGGAGACCAGCTACAAAAAACACAGCGGAGCCTCACTTAAGAGTCTCAACACAGCAATCCGAAGTGCAAAGTTCCCTGGGAAAAGGGAATATGCAAAATAAATGTGGAGCCCCAGTTATGGGTCTACAACACAATGAAAGCCAGATATCCCTCAAAGGAAGGAAAACCAAGCAAAGGGGTGTCTCCATTACAGAGATCACCAAATCCACCATATTAAGTGGCCCCTATGTCAAGATCCCGCTTTTTTTTACAAGCTTGAAGGATGTGAAGGGGAAAACCTAAGCCAGTTATCCATCCGCAGACAGCTGTTTCGGGGTGTTGACCCTCATCAGTGCGCAGTAGGATTCTGGCTAACCTGGAGCAATGCCTCAGAGACCACCCAAACACAACAATAGCTGATCTCCTCAGGGAGACCAGCTACAAAAAAAACTGCAGAGCCTCACTTAAGAGTCTCAACACAGCAATCCGAAGTGCAAAGTTCCCTGGGAAAAGGGAATATGCAAAATAAATGTGGAGCCCCAGTTATGGGTCTACAACACAATGAAAGCCAGATATCCCTCAAAGGAAGGAAAACCAAGCAAAGGGGTGTCTCCATTACAGAGATCACCAAATCCACAATATTAAGTGGCCCCTATGTCAAGATCCCGCTTTTTTTACAGGCTTTAAGAATGTGACAGGGAAAACCTAAGCCAGTTATCCATCCACAGACAGCTTTTTCGGGGTGTTGCCCTCTCATCAGGGCAGAGAAGGATTCTGGCTAACCGGGAGCAATGCCTCGGAGACCACCCAAACACAACAATAGCTGATCTCCTCAGGGAGACCAGCTACAAAAAACACAGCGGAGCCTCACTTAAAAGTCTCAACACAGCAATCCGAAGTGCAAAGTTCCCTGGGAAAAGGGAATATGCAAAATAAATTTGGAGCCCCAGTTATGGGTCTACAACACAATGAAAGCCAGATATCCCTCAAAGGAAAGAAAACCAAGCAAAGGGGTGTCTCCATTACAGAGATCACCAAATCCACCATATTAAGTGGCCCCTATGTCAAGATCCCGCTTTTTACAAGCTATAAGGATGTGAAGGGGAAAACCTAAGCCAGTTATCCATCC
>JAKVIS010002370.1:0-23475 GCA_033119425.1 Bufotes viridis | reverse complement strand
AATCGCGGCATCTGAAAGCAATAATCAAGTGTAAAAAAAAATTCAAATAAAATAAATTAAATCATACTTACCTCATCCATATGCATGTCAAGATGGCAGTTGACTCTTCGCAAGCAGTATGATTTTTTTTAGTTTTTTACATTATTTCAGGGAAAATTAATTTGCTACCACAAAGCACGAGGAAATTCAGTTTCACTGCGAATCGAATTTCCCTGACCTAACTGTTACCACTTGGCGCCATAAATATGTTTTTTTTTCTCTCTCTAACTTTTTCATTTTCCATTTATATAGCCATATAAGGACTTCTTTTTGTGGGATAAGTTGTGCTTTTTGCACCATATAATGTATCATATCATGTATTGGGACAAGAAAAGCATTCTTTGTAGGTTGAAATCGAACATAAAATTATTAGAATTTTTAAAAGTTTTGTTTGTTAGATATTTTTAAAAGCATCTTTAACTTTACTTATTATTTTTAGTCCCCCTAGGGGACTTGAACATATGAATTTTCAATCACTTACACCATAGACTGCAATAGTTTTCCATTGCATTCTATGCAGATTATGCACTTTCAAAACTTTTTGAAAGGTCACTAAGCTCTAAGTAACCTTCGGGTATGTGATGGGGACTTATCAAAAGTTTCAATCTCTGGGGGTCTCAGCACTCAGACTCCCACCAATCAAAACTTTTGATAAGTCCCTATGACATATCAAAATTTTTACTAAAAGCTCAATGACACCTTTAAACCCTGCTTCAGACTTAGCATTGTTTATGATGACTTTATGGCAAGCAGGGGCAGATTAGGAAGTTAAAGTGGCCCTGGAAAAAAAAACTAGGGGGGGTCCCAAGCAGGTCCCAACATGGGGCAACATAAGTAGGAATGTCCAGCAATACCACAGTGCAGAACATAATACTCCCTCATCAGAACCAGATACCACATTGCTCGTCAAAACTCTACCGACATTTATTAATGCTGAGAGCATCAGATCTTTATGTACCTGGCTGGTGCCCAAGAGGAGGGCTTGGGCGGCCCTCTGGGGATCAGCCTACCAGGAAATTTTCCTATAGGGTCTATGGCCAGTATGCCCATGACGGCAAGTCACCCTGTGACACCATTTATTTTTACACCATTATGCCGTAAATGTACATATGTCGCCAAGGGGTAAATCTCGTTACTTTATTCTTTCAAGCCTCATTTTAACTCCACAGCCTGAGTATTGTTTATGCAATCTTGATAAAGAGGTTGAATGGAAACAGCGGCACTCACCAGTTCCAAAGTAAAACGTCCATTTTATTGTACTTCTTAAAATAGGGTACAGGCAAAGCAGCCTGAGTATTGTTTATGATTACTTTATGGTCAGTGTACCCATTTAATTTGTCCTTTCAACACAGTAACAGGCTATGCCATATGTGCACATATTCTCAAGTGGAATCTACTGATATGACAATGTGTTCTTTGATACCCAATGGCCCAATGCATAAGCACCAGATCTTATTGTAATAATGCTTTGATGGCATTTTAATGAATAAGGGCTATAGAAATGTGAAAACTATGAATAAACAACTGTCAACTCTGTAGCAAATTAATTTACCATATCCAAATGGTCTAGAGCTGTGATGGCGAACCTATGGCATAGGTGCCAGAGGTGGCACTCAGAGCTCTCTTTGTGGGCACCTGCACCCTGGAAAATGTCTATGGTGTACCAATATGCCTTAGACTTTTTCTGCCATTCATAAGCGCAGGGCACACCATGAACGACACAGGCAGCACATTGAATATAAGCAGGCTATTATAGCTAAATGATAAACTACATGGCAGATAATCTATATTCGACTGTAGTATTCAGGTTAAATTGCTGTTTTGGAACTTCGCGATAAATAAGTGGGTTGCAGTTTGGGTCTATAAAAGGTTTGCCATCGCTGGTCTAGAGTCTTAAAGAAGTGTTTCCATCACATTCCTATAGCATGTTTGTCAGAAATAATTGTCACCTAACCACTGGACAAGAAAACAATGCTAGACTGCTGGAGGTCCAACTGCTTCTTCCTGGAACCCCCCTTGGCAAACAACTGACCCATTTACACTTTTACGTTAGATGGAATATACATGCTGAAAACTGCTGATGGGCTTTTCTATCAGACCTACTGTGACATGACAACCAATGGTGGAGGTTGGACATTGGTGGCAAGTATCCATGAAAACAATATGTATGGTAAATGTACAGTGGGAGATCGTTGGTCCAGTCAGGAGGGAGACAACATCAACAACCCTAAAGGAGATGACAACTGGGCCAACTATGCCACATTTGGCTTTTCTGATGGCGCAACAAGTGATGATTACAAGGTATGCAAATATGAATATGGGAAGCTTTGGAGATAAAAGAAAAATTATGGAAATAATAGGAAAAATCTAACTTCTAATCAATGCAAAAACCAAAATACCTAAAATTCAAATGTCTCCAAATAATTAATGCCTTTATTAATAGTCACTTTGAGTAATTAGGCTGGCATATTTGTGAACGTCTGGTATCATTCACACTCCTAACACTCCTAATAATGCAGAGTACATGTCAAATATTTTTAGCACGTATGTTCGTAAATCTATGCATAAAAGCTCAAGCCCTTATTATCTTAACCCTTTAATGACCAGGCCTGAAATGGCATTAATGACCAGGTGATTTGTAACAGTTGTAATTGTAAATATTTTTGACAACTTGCTTATGTGACACAAAGAGCTTTATATATAAGTTTTTTGGAGAATTTTTTTCTTTTTTGGAGAAAACTGAAAAAAAAGTGTATATATATATATATATATATATATATTTGTGGTCATGGCTACGGCCAGGGAATGCCTGAAAGCTCTGGTGAGGTGACACCAAGACAAACCTAGCTGGACATGGCTTAGATGACCTGATGAATGGCTGAATTGTGCCCTTTGCCATTGCTGAGGGTAGGCCTAAAAGGGGGCAAAAGTGAGCCGTGTAGTGTAGGAAGAACTAATGGCTTCCATTAACGGACTGACCTGTGATGTTTTAAGGACCGGAGATACGTGAAACGGTCACTGCCCCATGCTACCGGACCCTTGACCACGCTTGGGTTCTACCAGAAGAACTAGGCGATCCAGGGAGACAGAGATAGACCGAGCCTGGGCGATCCAGAGAAACAGAAACAGACCGAGCCTGGGCGATCCAGAGACAGAGACAGACTAAGCCTGGGCGATCCCGGGAGACGCTGGGTAACTGGGGGTGCGGTTATATTGACTTATATTATGGCATATAATAGTTGTGGTCAGCTGTAACTACAGCATGGAACCAAAATAGGTGTAAACAGCTTGGCTGCCACCATGCACTTTTGCCGCAGGACACGCTGGACACACTGTATGACATATACACTGAACACACCATGAAAACATACACACGGTACACACCGTATACCACGAACACCGTATACACGGTACACAATGCACACTGTACGCACCATATATAATATATGCACGTACACACCGCATAGATATGCACATGCAGCACACCCGTGTGACATACGATGTACCCACCTGTGTGACATAAACCCAGTATGCCCATGAATGACATACCCACCGTATATAATATGCACACACTTAACGCACCGTAAACTATGAATATTGTATGCACACATATGACATGCACCCTGTACACGCCGTATGAATATATACGTGGGACGCACTGGATACAATAAACCCACTGTACGCATCGTATATAATATATATACCCTGAACGCACTGTATACCAAAGACACTTAGTGTTTGAACAGTACAACAAATATACGCTGTACTAACCGTATCTAATATAAATACACTGTATGCATCGTGGACAACATGGACTGCACCCCGTAGATGTCATACACACTGTAGGCACCGAAAATGACATACACGCCGTATATAACATACACACTTTGCGCACCGTATATAAGATACTCATGCTATACGCATGTGTATGACATACATCCTGAGCACTTCGAGAATAATATACACACCGAATAAGACATACGCACCGTACACAATAACACACTGTACGCACCGCAAATGGTGAGTTCACTGTACGCACCGTGGATAATATGCGCACTGGACGCACCGTATGTGATGTACACCGTGTGGCACATACGCACAGAACACACTGTACATGATACACAAGCTAAACTCACTGTATATTAAAACAGACTGTATGAACCGTAGACAATGAACACACCGTATGCATGAACCACACAGTACGCCCTGTATGAAGCCCACACCATGCGCCCCGGGTGTAAGATACACGCCGAATAATGACACATATGTGAAGCAACGCACCTAACAAGCTCATCGTATGAAATGCACCATGCACGCACTGTACACGATACACATGCCATATGCACCGCATATGATGTACACACTGTACGCAATGAAAATGATGTACACACCGTACGCATCGTGTATGCTACACCGCGCACACCAAATAAGACTTGCACACTGGACGCACTACATGACATACATACCGTGCATACCGTGAATGAAAGTACGTGTACTGTATGCATCTTACATAGAAAAACATACAACATACGCACCGTACAACCAGAGGCAGACTAGCCACACCGAACACACAGACATTAATAAAACCCCATATAGCACTGTCCTCCTGTGTATACCTGATTTTTGGCGTGAAACCTGTGAAGCGTCTCTTTAGCGACACCTTACACGCTGCATTATTAACGGCTATCACAGGGAGGGAACACCTGTATACAGCAGCTCGGCTGGTTTGGCCTACACTGTCCGCATATGGAGGATTCTCATCCATTGACCCCAGAAGACGCCCGCAGCACTGCGCATAGTGACCCCAAGGATACTGCGAGTCCCTCAGTCTGCCGCTTACCTGAGACAGACAACTCAAGAAAAACATGGGGTAAGATAAAACTTACGTTCGTGGGAGAAGGAGCGCCGAGGAAAAGCGGCTCCACAAGCAGGAAGCCGGCTTCCGGGTATGCATTCCACGTTGGAATGCACGCCAGATCCCGCGAGGCTGCTGCTACTGACAGGATTGCTGCGCTTCCTACCTCCGGAAGGAAGAAGCGCTTGCGTGTGCGGCTGGAGGGACCGGAACTGCCTGGCGGGAGCGCTAGGCACCTGTGAACGCGCGTCAGTGGGTGAGGCCGTGCCTGGGTTATGAAGGCCTCCACCCATCCCACAAATACAGGCTGACTCATCAGCCTTATTACATATATATAATGACACTTTTTATTTTGTATTTTGCACTATTTCCACTATAACTAGGGCATCCAAACAGGCCTCAGTTATAGGGAAAATTAGCCTCCTGCAGGGCCATTGTACACATGCAGAGCAGCACAGCTGATCAGGGTCTTCTAGGACCCTGCAGCCCTGCAATGCATGAGATACCACGAGATTATGTATTCGCCAAGTCCATAGCAACTAATGTTGAGCAAAGCATTCGAAGCGGAATTCGGTCCGAAGTTCAGGAAAACTTTGATAACAAATCAGTTTTTCCTAAAATGACGTCTGCACATGTTACAAAGTGAAAGTAAGAAGCCCGGGAACGTGAGATAACCATAATGCAGTGCAGCCAGCCAGTCTACAGATAGCTATCCCTAGTGATCTCACAGCCCTATGAAACCCTCATCCCGCACAGTCTCTGCCATTGTCTTTTGAGCTGACCTTAGGGAGAGATGTGTCAAGCGCTCATGCGCTGGGGACAGTGTTGCTGAAAATGATTAATAGAAGAATATTGGAGAGGGAGAGTGTAGGGAGACTGCAGGGAGAGTGCAGGGGCAGTGCAGGGAGAGTGCAGGGAGAGAAATTATTCATCTGGTTGCAGGATGTAGACCGTCTTACTCTAAGAAATGTTGATGGGCTGGAACATGAATGCAGCATGCTGCAGTTTTCAAAACTCTAAAAAATGCTCAAATGAATGGACTACGGCTTGAGAAATGTAGATATATGACCCCATATCCAGTTCCATGAAAAAGAAAATAAGTGAGCACATCAGATAAACCAAAAGAGTAATGGCCTGTTGCTTTATATTGTGATTCTAGAATCCAGGATATTATGATATTGCTGCTAAGGACTTGGGCTTATGGCACGTTCCCAACAAAACACCTTTGTCAAAGTGGAAAGAAACAGCTATACTAAGATATCGAACAGACAATGGCTTCTTTTCTCAACAGGGTGGTAATCTTTTCCAGCTCTTTAAAGTAAGTAATTTTTTGCGAAATTTGTTTGCCCTTCATGTTTTGCACTTTTCACGTTTGCACATTTATTTAGATGCAACAAATATATTGTCACCTTCTTATGAGCATTTACATGTCATCTAATTAGAAATACCCAGTGGTATTTGATGCCGGAGCCTGCCTCAAAGATAATGGACCAGCTGTTCCTGTAGTGTATGACTTTGGAAGCGCTGAGAAGACTAAATCATATTATTCACCCAATGGAGCAAGTAAGATCATGTTATGGCCTGACTATGGAGCACCATAATTTTTGTTAGAGACTAGTTACTCCTGCATAGTAAAATGACAATGGGATGATCTTACATTTTTTTTCCCCTTGTTTCGGCAGAAGAGTTTGTTCCTGGTTTTGTCCAATTCCGGGTTATTAATACGGAAAGAGCTGCCCTGGCTCTGTGTCCAGGAGTGAAGGTGACAGGATGCAATGTAGAACATGTAAGTATCAGAAATGTTCTTAATTAGTGTGGAGCGAAACAAAGTTAACGAAGTGGAATTAGATCCAAATTTCAGGAAAAATTTGATTTGTCACGAATCAGAATTTCTTGGTGTGTCATGGTAATGAATCAATTTTTTCCAGAAATAGCAGTAAAAAAAAAAAAACATATTCACCTCATCTACTTGATATCGGAGATTTTGTCGCGACCATCTTAGTTGAAGGAAACACGTCAATTCTTGTAAGCACTGACATATTAAGTCATCGAGCTGGGCGGGCGCTTTGACTAAATCAACAATGATGTCACCACGCGTGTGAAGACGTGGTGATCACATCAGCGCGCAAGAGATTTGGCGTGTTTTCTTCAATCAAGATGGACATGACGACCTTTCCGTGATCAAATGGATGCGGTGTGTATTTTTTTTTGTTTCAACCCCTGAATTAACCCCCTATATGTGACTCTCAGATGCCGAGCTCAGCATTAAACTCGGCATCTGAGGGGTTAAATGAGAGGGTTGGTGCGATCGCCATTCTCCGTCATTGTACCAGCTGCATATAATGGAATGCAATTCATTACAAAGTAATTCGTAACAAATCAAATTTCTTTTATTAGTTCAGAGAAGTAGCCAAATCAAATTTTTGAAAACTTCGTTCATCACTATTCTTAAAAGGGTTGTCTGAGTTACTGTATGTAAAAATAAAATGTAGCACTGTAAGTCTGATGGTCAGCAATATATAACTAAGCTAAGAAAGTTTTAGTTTAAAAAAAAAATAATTTTCCTAGTTCGCTTCTGGCCCTTGTTTACCTACCTGCAGTAACAACAATCTCTGGAGTTTCCTTGTAAATATTTGTGCCCCTCCTCCTGCTTTGCAAAGGGAGTAAATAAAAGTCTGCCCTAACTGAAATATCTGACTGCTGGGATACTCAGAAGCGTGTGTATGTGTAGTACTACAAGCCCCAGCTGTACCATGACACTGCTGATACACACAGGATCTTCCCCAGTGGCAACTCTAGGAACAATATATGGGGGGGGGGGGACACATAAGATACCACAAATCAAAAATGGGAGGCACTAATGATTTTCACCACTTAATCATACTACTGAAAAAAATGAAATAAGTATATATAGATAAGATTACAAAATATGAGAGTATTGCGGTAGGCAGGGATACCTTTTTATTGTACTAACCTAATGCTTAAAAGACAAGCTTTCAAGAGTTTTCCTTTCTTCCTTGGTATTGCTTCAGACCTGAACAAGAGAGAAACACCCTCGAAAACTTTTCTTTATAGTTTAAAGCAGTTTCAGCAAACACCAGGGCTGTGTAAATAATCCCATATGTTAAACATGTCACTAAAGAAGACCAATAAACAGACGCTCACAGGCTTATTCACAAATTCACAAGAGGGTGAAGAGTTTGCAGAAGGGAACAATCTAGGACAACATAACTGAATAGGAAAGTGAGCTGAATTGGAGAATTTTTTTCAAATCAGCTATGTTGTCCTATATTGTTCACTTCTCCTGACTTCTCCAAACTCTTCACCTTTTTATAAAATAACCCTGTGGGTGTTGATGGTGTGTGCAACTAATAATACTTACCATGTACCAATTTTACTCAGCTTACCACTTCCTACTTATTTAAAAATTAAAATTATACTTTTTCTTTTTTGAACAAAACTGGCATCTTTTATGGCAGTATATTTTATGTGTAATAGTGCCTACCTGGAACACAGAGTATGGTGTTGGCGCTGGTCAGGGGTGCATGTAACACAGGGGGCGCTGGTCAGAGGTGCATTGCAGATAGAAAAGGTACTTACAGTTCTGATGTGCTCTGTCCTTGTGCCTTCTTCCTCTAGGCATGGTGGCAGGGGGATGGACACACAACAATGTTTCCTGTTATATCCCCAAGCCGCATTCTTTTCTGCCTTTGCAGGCCCTGCTAGGGTGAAATACTCAGGCAGCCAATGGCAGTGCTGCCCTCTCCCTCCCAGCCAATAGCAGCTGAGGTGGGTGGGGGAAGATTCACTTGGCTGCTGAGTCTGCCGAGGAGCCCTTAGTGAAGCGGGTGGGCAGCATGGCCATGCGCAGTACTTCTAGTTTGACAAAACTGACAGATCGCAGCGGTAGTGGCGGCCAGCGTTTTAAAGGGCAATCAGCGGGGGGGGGGGGGGAGAATAACCTAGACGTGGCAGAATGAAGAGAGCAGATCCTCAGAAGAGCCTGCAGCTGCTCAGCAAAGCCTGCAGCCCTGAGTCTGTGCTGCTGATGGTATAAGGAGTTTAATTTTCCTGAATAATCCAGTGGAAGGGAGACCCAGGGCAGAGAGCAGCAGGCCAGTGCAGGGGGACATGGCCAGCACAGTGACGTCTTAAGCACAGAAACAGACCTGCTCTCTCAGGCTTGCGTACGTTCAAGTCATGTGAACCTCAGTGAAATCTGAGAAAGGAGCCAGTGCAGATAAAAGAAGTGAATTGTAAACTCCTTACATTTCATTAGTTAGAAACATACAATGAACAAAAAAATAACTCAGACAACCTCTTTAATATTGCAAACAATAGCTTTGCAAGCCATGGCAACTGCACTCCTCCAATCATTCCAATTATTATTTGCATGCATAAATTTTTAAAAATAGCTTGTCATTAGTGATGAGCGAGCACCAAAGTATAATGGAAGTCAATGGGAGACAACCAGGCATCCCCTGCTCTGAAGAGGGGAGGGTGCCTGGTCCATTGCAAAAGGTCTGAAAGTGACAGAAACACCACCAAAAAGGATCGGAAATACACGGGTACCATGTCTGGATGCATCTTGAACTCCCAGGTCGCTGCTGGGAACCATGTTGTCCGAGTTGTACGCCACTTTAAGACTGACAAAAATACGCCTAACCCCCCAAAAAAACAATCATTTTTTTTAACCCCTTAAGGACTCAGCCCTATTTCACCTTAAGGACCCGGCCATTTTTTGCAAATCTGACCAGTGTCACTTTAGAGTATGTGGTGATAACTTTAAAATGCTTTTTCTTATCCAGGTCATTCTGAGAATGTATTTTCGTCACATATTGTACTTCATGACAGTGGTAAAATGGAGTCAAAAAATGTCATTTTTATTTATAAAAAAAGACCAAATTTACCCAAAATTTGGAAAAATTAGCAATTTTCCAAGTTTCGATTTCTCTACTTCTATAATACATAGTAATACCGTTAAAAAAAGTTATTGATTTACATTCCCCATATGTTTACTTCATGTATCGATCATTTTGGGAATGCCATTTCATTTTTTGGGGATGTTACAAGGCTTAGAAGTTTGTGAGGCTCACTTTGTGAGGCTTACATAATTGAAACCACCCAAAAAAGACCCCAATCTAGAAACTACCCCCCTCAAGGTATCCAAAACTGATTTTACAAATGTCGTTAACCCTTTAGGTTTTCCACAAGAGTTAATGGCAAATGGAGATAAAATTTCAAAATTTAGATTTTTTTTTTTTTGGGGGGGGGGGGGGATTTCCATTTTAATCCATTTTTTCAAGCAGCAAAGAAAGGGTTAACAGCCAAACAAAACTCAATATTTATTTTTCTGATTCTGTAGTTTGCAGAAACACCCCATATGTGGTCGTAAACTACTGTATGGCCAAACTGCAGGGCATAGAAGGAAGGGAATGCCATATGGTTTTTGGAAGGCGGATTTTGCTGGACTGGGTTTTTGACACCATGTCCCATTTGAAGCCCCCCGATGCACCCCTAGAGTAGAAACTCCAAAAAAGTGACTCCATCTAAGAAACTACACCCCTCAAGGTATTCAAAACCGATTTTACAAACTTTGTTAACCCTTCAGATGTTCCACAAGAGTTATTGGCAAATGGAGATTAAATTTCAGAATTTCTATTTTTTGTTACCTTGCCTCAAAAAAGTGTAGAGCAACCAAAAATCATATTTACCCTAAAATAGTACAAACAAAACTGCCACCTCATCCCGTAGTTTCTAAAATGGGGTCACTTTTTTGGAGTTTCTACTGTAGGGGTGCATAAGAGGGGCTTCAAATGGGACATGGGTCAAAAAAACAGTCCAGCAAAATCTGCCTTCCAAAAACCATATGGCGTTCCCTTTCTTCTACACCCCACCGTTTGGCCATACAGCAGTTTACAACCACATATGGAGTGTTTCTGCAAACTACAGAATCAGGGCAATAAATATTAAGTTTTGTTTGGCTGTTAACCCTTGCTTTGGTACTGGAAAAATGGATTAAAATGGAAAATTTGCAAAAAAATAGCTGTTTTGGGACCGTTTATTTTTTTTTGTTATTTACATAGTTAATCTGACAGGTTAGATTGTGTGCTATTTCTATAGAGCAGGTTATTACAGATGCGACAATACCAAATATGACTACATTTTTTTTTTTTGTTTCAGTTTTTCATAACAAAGCATTTTTGAAAAAAATTATTTTTTGTGTCTCCACATTCTGAAAGCCATATTTTTAATTTTTATTTTTTGGGCGACTGTCTTATGTAGGGGCTCATTTTTTGTGGGAGGAGATGATGGTTTGATTGTCACCTTCTTGGGGTGCATATGACATTTTAGTCACTTGCTATTACACTTTTTGTGATGTAAGGTGACAAAAATGACTTTAGACACGGTATTTATATATATTTTTTTTCTGTGTTCATCTGAGGGGTTAGGTCATGTGTTATTTTTATAGAGCAGCTTGTTACAGACGCGGCGATACCTAATATGTATACTTTTTTATTTATTTTACTTTAACACAATAACAGCATTTTAGAAAAAAAAATTATGTTTTAGTGTCTCCATAGAGCCATATTTTTTTATTTTTTTGTGCCATTGTCCTATGTAGGGGCTCATTTTTTGCAGGATGAGATGGCGGTTTGATTACTACTATTTTGAGAGGCATAAACCTTTCTGATCACTTGGTATTACACTTTTTGTGATGTAAGGTGACAAAAAATGGCTTTTTTTTTACACCATTTTTTTGTTTTGTTTTTCACTGTATTTACTTGAGGGGTTAGGTCATGTGATATTTTTATAGAGCAGGTTTTTATGGATGCGGAAATACCTAATATGTGCAGTTTTATTTTTTTTATTTTTATTCAGTGATATGTTTTTTTTATTTTTACTTTTTGTTCACTTTTTAACTTTTTTTTTTTGACCCAGACCCACTTGGTTCTTGTAGATCCAGTGGATCTGGTGTCTATATAATACAGTACAGTACACTATATACTGTACTGTACTGTATTTTTTTACTTTAGACTTAGTCTGATCAGACTTTTGCCTTTAGCAGAAGTCTGATCAGAGTTACATTACCATGGTAAGCAGGACGCCTCTGAAAGCGTCCTGCTGCTATGGTAACCATCACCCGCTGCCAAAACAGAGCAGCGGGTGATGGGGAGGGAGGGGAGCTCCCTCCCTCTGCAATCCCATCAAGAACCAGGAGCTGCAAGGGCACAGCAGCCACCGATGGGAGAGGGATGGAGCTCCCTCCCTGTTAACCCCGTACGGACCACGGCATGGAAGGGGTTAAAAATGCTGACATCTACTGCACAGATGTCAGCAGTTTTTAGCAGTGTCAGCAATGTGCTGACACTCTGCTAAAACCACTAGCCACCTGCCACACTGCCCGCAACCACCCCCCCTGCACCCCCACAGCCACAATATGATTGGGGGCTGCAGGGGGAGTTATAGTCTAACACTTTGGGAATATTTAGTCTTTGATCCCCTCGGTCACAGTCCATGGTGATCAAATATTGCAGAAAGCAGGTACCTTGTTCTGATCACTGCCGGCTGAGCAGCAGTGATCGGAAATACTCATGACATACCGGAAGGTCATGGGTCCTTAAGGACTAGGGAAACATGCCGTACCGGTACGTCCTAAGTCCTTAAGGGGTTAAGGAAAAAATGTTAGGAAACATTCTTTCCTGTATATTCAATTGTATATAAAGTGCAAGTGCTACCAAAAATTACAAGCAAGAGGCACCCCCAAACAGCCTGTATATCACATTCAGGTGTACCTTCGTTCACCTGAACAATGGTACAATTGTTCAGGTAGTGGGACTCCTACACTCATAAAGCCTAAGCAAGTGAAAGGGCAGCCAAAAATTGCAAGGAACTACAATACACCCTTTATTACACACAAAGGAGGGCATCATACACACCCTTGAAAAATTATGATTGATGGCCTGCCGATGACCCTTAAAATCATTTGGAGCAAGGGCCTGCTGGTGAGCCTCTAAAACATTATGGGCAAGGGCCTGCTGCTGAGCTGACCCTCTAAAACATTAGGGGCGAGGGGCTACTGGTGAGCTGACCCTGTAAAACATTATGGTTGAGGGCCTGCTTCTGAGATGACCCTATAAAACATTATGGTTGAGGGCCTGCTGGTGAGCTAACCCTCTAAAATATTATGGTTGAGGGCCTGCTGGTGAGCTGACCCTCTTTAAAAATTGTAGTGGAGGGAATATATACAATCTGGATGAGGAGGAGGAGGAGAAAACAAGATTCAATCATATACACTTTTTTTGGAGGTGGAAAAGGTGCATGGGAATACACTACAGAAGACTGAGTACATTATAAACAAAACATTGAAATTGTCTTTATGTTCATCATCAGCTCAGCTCTCATCTGGTGGAGTTCAGAAGTCAGGGGAAATCCAGGCCTTGTTTATTTTTATCTGAGTCAACCTGTCAGCATTGTCAGTGGACAAGCGAATACGCTTATCAGTTATAATGCCACCAGCAGCACTAAATACACGCTCAGACAAGTTCATAGAGCGCAAGTTCGTGCCACATGTCCAGCTTGAACATCCAGTAGCTGTAAGGCACTGATTGATCATTTATGATGCTGACACGGTCTGCGATGTATTCCTTCACCATCTTCCAAAATTTTTCCCTCCTTGTGCCACCAGGCCGTGCTTCAGGGTGAGGTTGCTAGCGGGGTGTCATGAAAGTGTCCCATGCCTTGGAGAGTGTTGCCCTGCCTTTGTTGGAACTGCTGTGTGTTCCCCTTGTCTCCCTTCCTCGGTTGCCTAAGGAAGTACGGACTTTGCCAGCCACGTTGTCAGATGGAAAATTTTGGAGCAATCTTTCAACAAGTACCTTCTGGTATTGCACCGTTTTACTCGTCCTCTCCACTACAGGAATGAGAGATGAGAAGTTCTCTTTGTAGCAGGGAGAAGGGTGACCACCCAGTAATCTGTATTATCTAAAATGCGTATCACGCGAGGGTCGCGGGAAAGGTAGCCTAACTTAAAGTCAGCCATGTGTGCCAGAGTACCAACAGGCAAGACGTCGATGTCACCATCAGGATGACTCTCCATCCCCTCATCCTCCTCCTCTTCTTCCCATCCCTGCTGAACAGATGAAATCAAAGTTCCATGGGTACTACCCTCTGTAGCAGAGTCAACTATCTCCAGCTCCTATTCCTCCTCTTCATGGCCCAATTCGCGCTGAGAAGACGAACTGTGGGTTGTCTGGCTATCACCCTGTGCAATGTTCTCCCCTATTTCCTGGTCTGCCACATTCAGAGCATTGTCCTTAATTGTGAGCACCGATCGTTTGAGTAGACACAGCAGTGTGATAGTTATGCTGATCATAGCGTTGTCGCCACGAACCATCTGTGTGGATCAATCAAAGTTTTTTAAAACGCTGCTGCAGCGTTGACAGACCGGCTGAAGCTGTAAACGACTTGCGGAAATGGGCATACACACGGCACGCCTTCACCAGTAGCTCTGCCAAATTGGGGTAGGTTTTTAAAAAAAACGCTGCACAACTAAGTTTAAGACGTGGGCTAGGCATGGGATGTGTGTCAGGTTGCCGAGCTCCAAAGCCGCCAACAAGTAACGGCCATTGTCAGACACAACCATGCCTGGTTGTAGGTTGAGTGGCGGGAGCCACAGCTAGGTCTGGTCCCTCATACCCTGCCACAGCTCTGTGGCGGTGTGCTGTGTGTCCCCTAAGCATATCATCTTCAGCACGGCCTGTTGATGCTTACCCACAGCAGTGCTACACTGCTTCCAACTAGCGACTGATAGCTGAAAGCTGTTGGAGGTGGAGGAGGATGCGGCGGCGGAGGAGGAGAAGTCTGGGTTGCAGCCAGTAACATAGCTGCTGGCGGAGACCCTGATGGACGTAGGGCCTGCAATCCTGGGCGTGGGTAGCACTTGTGCCATCCCAGGATACCACTAACTCCCGGTCTCCACAACATTCACCCAGTGTGTGGTCAGGGAAATGTGAGGTGGAACTTCCCAGTAAGTGCGTTGGTCAGGGCACGGGTGATGTTCTTGGACACATGCTGGTGTAAGGTGGGCAAGGCACACCGTGAAAAGCAGTGGCATCTGGGGACTACGTACCGAGGGACGGCCGCTGACATCAGCTACGGAAGGCATCAGTGTCCACAAGCCTAAATGGCAACATTTCAAGGGCCAGTAATTTCGAAAGTTGCGCATTTAGTGCTATGGCCTGTGGGTGGGTATTTTCGCTTGTGTTCAAATGCCTGTGTTATCGACTTTTGGACGCTGTGCTGGGACAGGGAAGTGGATGTTATTGCTGACGGTTCATGCGTCCAGGTGCAGGGCGAGGGGCATCCAGGCATATGCCTTTGACAGGGGATTGGCCAGCAGTGTGTAACACGGGGAAGAGGAGGCAGTGGTGTGACCTGCAGACCCAGATTGTAGACCCAGGTGTTCGGCCCACTTATTAGCGTGCTTGGATGCCATGTGGTGGATCATGCTGGTGGTGGTGAGGTTGCTAGTGTTTATGCCCAGCTCATTTTGGTACGGCACAGGTCCTCAAAAAAGCGCCATACTGCAGAACACCGTGTAACGGATGCGGGCCTATTTTGTGTGGGCCGACTTCTCCCTTTTGCAACCTCACTGCCTCTTCCAGACTGTTGTGGTGCTGCGGATCCCTCCCCCTCTCCCCCTCTGTACTGCTGTCCTCGCTCGGCTTTTCACCTTCCCATGTTGGGTCAGTGACCTCCTCGTCCACCACCTCCTTTTCCACTTTCTCACTCTGCTCATCCTCCTGACTTGACCTAACCACAACCTCAGTGATTGACAACTGTGTCTCATCATCATCCACCTCATTAACGAATGATTGCGATGATTCTTGAGACTGTGAAGGCTCAAGAGGTTGGGAATCAGGGCACAATATCTTAGGTACCTCTTCAAGCGTGCTTGGCGAGAGAGCCAAATCAAGTACTGATGATGAAAAGAGGTCATGTGAAAATCGGAGTGTTGGATCACTTGTTTGGCCAGACTCGACATGGTAGGAGGAAGGAGAATCAGAGTGAGGATTCGGTTGACCAGACTCTTGGCTACAGAGACTTGACTTAGTGGAAGAATAACCAACTGGAAGCATTATCTTCAGCAATCCAACCGACCACCTGTTCACACTTGTCCGACTTGGACAGTGTTGTCCTGTGCCGCCCAGCTAAGTTGGACATGAAGCTGGGTATAGTGTTTTTTTTGTTTTTTCTGGTGCACTGGCAGCAGGCGCACAGTTTCATTGCGCCCAGGGCCACAGCCTCTGCTTGCACCATCAGCATCGCGCCCACTTCCCCATCCCTTTGTGCTCGCCTTCTTCATATTATAGCACATAATATGTATAGAGCACCACAGATTACGGACACTATATTAAGCCCAGATTATTGGAATTTGTAATACGGACAGTGTTTTCTGGGGCAGGACAGTATTGGATACAAAAACCTACATATTTTGACACTACACTAGGCCCAGATTACTGGAAGTTTCAATATAAACAGTGTTTTTAGATGCTGTTCAGTATTGGATACAAAAACCCACAGATTTTCAAAACTATACTAGGCCCAGATTAATGGAAGTTGTAACATAGACAGTGTTTTTAGATGCTGTTCAGTATTGGATACAAAAACCAACAGATTTTGGACACATTACACGGCCCAGATTAATGGAAGTTGTAATATAGACAATGTTTTTAGATGCTGTTCAGTATTGAATAGAAAAACTAACAGATTTTGGACACTTTACAAGGCCCAGATTAATGGAAGTTGTAATATAGACAGTGTTTTTAGATGCTGTTCAGTATTGGGTATAGAACACCACAGATTACGGACACTATATTAGGCCCAGATTATTGGAATTTGTAATACTGACAGTCTTTTCTGATGCAGGACAGTATTGCTTATAGAACACCACAGATTTGAGACGCTATATGAAGACCAGATTATTGGAATTTGTAATACTGACAGTGTTTTCTGAGGCAGGACAGTATTGGTTGTAGAACACCACAGATTTTGGACACTATTTTATGCCCAGATTATTGGAATTTGTAATACTGACAGTGTTTTATGATGCAGGGCAGTATTGGTTACAGAGAACACCACAGATTATGGACACTATGTGACCCAGATTATTAAAGAGTCAGTCTGCAAATGATGTACAGTATATGTCACTAATAGTGATAAAATCTAAATATCTTGCTGCTGTGAAACACACACAGTAGCCCTTAAAAGGATTTTGGGTTCTTTGAAAAGCTTTTGGTATTAAATACAGCAAATTTCTCTCCCTGCACTATCTGTCCCTTCCTTAGTACGGATGTCCCTGACACTGCTGTTAAATATATTGTTGATCTACGCTGATTGACCATATTAAACTATTAACACAGCTATGTCCATGGCAGCCCCCATATAAAAACGGTTCTTACCGTTTGTTCCTCCGTAGCATAGTTGTTGAGAAAATCACTTTTATTCGGCATTCAAATTAGGCTGTGAAGGTGCCCAGGGGTGGCGTTACAACGGCCGGTGCCCAGACCCCTGGGTTATTTTCATGCAAAGCCACTCCCCCTCCACCGCCTCTGCCCGCTCTTTGTCTCAGTGCTAACCTCCTTCCTACCGTCAGAAATCTCACGCATTGCTACGGAGGAACAAACGGTAAGAACCGTTTTTATATGGGGGCTGTCATTGGCATAACAGTGTTAATAGTTTAATATGGTCAATCAGTATGAAAGACTCCCTTTAAGGCTACATTCACACGACCGTAGTGTATTACGGATCCGCTAATTGCGGATCCGCAATACACCCAGCTGCGGACAAGAATAGGACATGTTCTATCTTTTGCGGAGCTGCGGACCGGAAGTTCGGGTCCGCGCTCCGCAAATGCGGAAACGGAGAGCACATAGTGTGCTCTCCGCACCTCGTCCGGCCCCATAGACAGTGAATGGGTTGGCACCCATTCCGCAGAATTGCGGAACGGATGCGGACACATTCATGGTCGTGTGAATGTAGCCTTGAAGGACTTTTGGATCTTTCAAAAGCTTTCTTTAACTAAAATCGCTGAAATTCGCTCCCTGCTCTGTCTTTCCCTTCCTATCTGATGCGCTCCCTGTCTACGTCTAAGCCGAACATTCGTCATCGGGTGCTATATAACAATGTTCTACTAGCATTCCAGTGAGGGCAGTACTTACCTGCACCTTTATTGGCTGCTTAAAACCCGTGAAACATGCGGGGCAGAGACTTGAGCATTTTGCTCAAACACGTGTGGTACTCAGCCAAGCATAGCGATATTCGGCTGAGCATCATCACTACTTGTCATGTACATGACCAATGACCTTGTGTATAGATTCATAAGAGAGATGGGTGAATAGATTCTAAATTAATCAGATTCATCACAAATTTTAAAAAAATTCTTCTTCTAAAATAAAGTCATAGTTTTTACAATTTGCTTTGCATGAATTGCTCAAAAATCAGCACCCGCCATTTTACTTATAAAATTCAGTACACTACTGAGCTAAAGATGGCAGTTAAAATGAAGACAGCGGATCACATGGCCGAGTTTGGGCCCCGGCTGGTAGCTTGCCCAAATTGCCTTGCAGTCAGGCTGTTGGCCAACCAGAGATGTCATCCTGGGCTCTGCCACTGATGTGATAGAAGTCAACTATTTTAGAGGCTTGCAGGGACAGTGAAGATTTAGTTAGCTAGAATAAATAACTACAGTAGGTAGAAAGTCAGGTTTTATCATTAGGGATATCATAGGGGCAGTTAGTTCACTGTGGGTCTGTTGCCAGGGATGGAGCTGCCTTTAACTTTATGTGTTGCACAGCACAAGACATGAACTTTTAAAGAGACAATACTATTTTTAATGTGCAGGAGCCAGCCCTTTTTTGCAAAGCCTGTTGCAAAGCTTCTACGGTTTATAAATGTTCAATATGCATATTTCCCAGCATGGCTAGCAGCATATATTTCACTGTATACACTGCACAATTGTGCCTTTTTCTTTCCAAAAATGAGCACAAAAAAAAATCCATGAAACCTGTTGCAAAGCTTCTACTGTTCTAAATTTCATTAAGTGTGCAAAAGGCATATTTTCCAACATCAGCTAAGTGTGCTTTAAAACTGCACTTTTTTCTTTCCAAACAGCTGTTTAAAGTTTCTACAATTCATATATGTGCAATAAGCATATTTTAGTGCATCAACAGCAGCATAATAGCATATCTTTTTGTCACACCAATATGTACAATTACACCAATTTTTTCCCAAAAGCCGTTGCAATTATTTTACTGTTTCTAAGTATGCAAATAAGCATATTTTAGTGTGACAATAACAGTGTTTATTTTGGCCAAAGCCAGTGGACATCTATTTGTGCCTGTTGCAAAGCAACTTCAGTTTATAAGTGTACAATAGGCGTATTTCCACATCACCCACAGCATGTTTGGCATGTCCAATTGCACTTCTTTTTTTTTTTTTATAACGTGAAAATTTTATTACAAAAATTCTATTTAGCATAGAACAATGTGTATTGTATTGGGCTTTGTCTAAGTGCCAATTTTTTTCTCTCAAAAAAAGTAATGCAAATTGACTTCCCAAAAAAATCTGTCCTGTACCTAATGTAAAATATAGTAAAGGACTTTTTCCAATTGAGAATTTTTTTCTAATTGAATTGTCTTGCCTTGCAAAAAATCCATAATCCTCAATGACTGCAAGCTATTTGCAGGTTTTGCAAGCAGAGAAAAAGAGATGTGTATATTTAGGCACAAATGTAGGTTTTATGACACTCCAACCAACACATTAATTGTGCCAACGCAACTCAATCACAATACAATGCGTGACTATACAATAGATCACTGAATGACCATAAAGGGACACGCAATACAATTTCTTAAACTTTATTAGTTGATAAAAAGACCAACAATACACATAATGTGTATTAACAATACACATAAAGCCCATCCCAACGTACGTTTCGCTCTGCTTTCTCAAGGGGCGTATGGGGCTTGAGAAAGCGGAGCAAAACTTACGTCGGGGTGGGCTCTCCTCCCAGCTAAGAAGCCCGTGTCCTCCTTTCCAAGTGTCCCTCAGGTATATTTTTATGGAACATATGTGTCTCGTTGCTGTATTGTATGTGTGTAATTGCCCATCAGGCTAGTTCAGTTAGGCACTGTTCCATTCTATAAATATTCTATATTGGGGGTGTGTTTGTTTATGTCAGCGCTGTGATAGGGTTTTTTTCTTACCCTATATAGGAGAGATAATCGGGGTCTTCGGCGCATGAGAGGAGAGTCACATGTCTTGGCTACCATTTGCATTGTCGCCATATATTTTATAATATTGACATTATGTGTATTGTTGGTCATTTTATCAACTAATAAAGTTTAAGAAATTGTATTGCGTGTCCCTTTATGGTCATTCGGTGATACAACACATTAATTGGCATCATAGGCTCATGTGGGAAAATCCATTTGTTCTGCCTTCATACACGATCACACAGTGTACAGTCTGACATTCAGCATAAACCTTTCCTGTCTTTCAAATAAGAGGACTGTTCTTTGTAGTCTAATTTGTTTATTGGTCATCAGGTCATACATATATGATTTTGATTGATTATATATGATTGATTGATTGGTAAAACAGTATCGTTTGGTAAAACTACAAGAATACAAATAACATGTTTAAGTATTAGGCATGGATAGCATGTACTATAACATTAACAGTCATCAGTAAAGGCACATGGTAAAATGGCTGCTTTTACATAAGATTGCATGGCTAGCTAACAGTAATAACAACTGCCTGAGTAACAATTACAACTGACAGCTCTGCATAACACCATGTCCCTGAAACAAAGGTAGATCTCTCATCAGATATGATTTTACAAGGATGGTGGAGTTTGAGAAGGAGACATGCATAGGACAGCTTTGTACCGTGTCCTGGAGACTTATCTTTCCCAGAATGCTTTGCACTCCCACAATGCAGTGCACCACCCACAATTCAGTAGTCTTTGTAACAGGAAAAACAAAGTGCAATACAACTTAACACCGCTAGATGGTGCTATAACCACACTAAACACTTCAGAAATACCAGAACTGAGGCAGACGTGAACTGCAATGAATCTCTAACCCTGCTGGGCAGAACACCATTCATCAGAGTCATGTGCCTGACCTAACTTACGTTATGTTTGATCCTGTCAAATTCAGTTTTTTTGTTTTTTTTCTAACAGATCTTTTCAAATTGTTTCTCCTTAAAATATTGATGACAATTGTTCTGGAGTTCCAGGTCTTCACTAAAAAATTGTAAAATTGTTTTTAAAAAATTGATGAATGGTGCGTTCACACATGATTGTTGTGCTGACAGAATTTCAGCAACAGAAAATCTGCAGCATTCCTGCTTGCAGTCAGTGGTTGATTTTGTTGCAAGAAAATCTGTGACTCCCACTTCTAAGGCCTCATGCACACGACCATATGTGTTTTGCGGTCCACAAACCGCGGATCCGCAAAACACGGAAGCTGCTCCGCATAAATTGCGTAACGGAATGCGGCCCATTGAAGAAATGCCTATTCTTGTCCACAAAATGGACAAGATTAGGACATGCTCTATCTTTTTTGCGGGGCCATGGAACGGAGCAACGGATGCGGACAGCACATTAAAGTGAATGGGTCCGCGCCCGAGCCGCAAAATATGTGGCTCAGACGCGGACCAAAACAACGGCCGTGTGCATGGGGCCTAAAGCTGAGAATAAAGTACACCCTTTTTGATCACACAGCTTGCATACCCCTAAGGCCAGCCCTATGTGGACAAATTCTATACTGAGTAAATGAAATCTAATATTACAAAATGTATTAGCCACATGGTTTACTTTTACTATTTATGTTTCCAGCACTGCATTGGTGGTGGAGGCTACATTCCAGAAGAGCTTCCTAAGCAGTGTGGGGACTTTGCTGCATTTGACTGGACTGGGTATGGAACACATACAGTATGGAGTTGCACCAAAGAGATAACTGAGGCAGCTGTTCTGCTCTTCTATCGTTAGTTTCATGACATATTTTATGCTTATTTTTTAATGTTTGTAAAGCTAGAATAAACTGTATTTCCAAAAGTAAACCATAGAATCCTTTTGTTTTTGGAGTACATTCTAAATAACGACTACACATGCTAGTTTTCCCAGGCTGCCCCATGTTTTTTTTTTTATTGGTAATAAATATTTATTGTATGCAGACTGAATAACAAAATTTCCGGTTACTACTAGGGTTGAGTGAACCAGAACTGTAAAGTTCGGTTTTTGGTACCTGGACCCGAACCCCGACATTTCCGTAAAAGTTCAGGTTCGAGTTCGGTGTTCGGCGATTTCTTGGCGCTTTTTGAAAGGCTGCAGGGCAGCCAATCAACAAGCATTTCACTAGTCTGCCCTTAGAAGCCATCACAGCCATGTAATGGCATGGCTGTGATTGGCCAAGAGCAGCATGTGACCCAGCCTCTATATAGGCTGGAGTCACGTAGCGCCGCACGTCACTCTGCTTTTCTCAGTCTAGGAATAGGATGCTGCTGCTGTGAGGGAGAGATTAGGGAAGAATTCTATTGAACTTGGTGGTGTGTTCAATCTTCAAACTACAGAGATTATTGAGGGTGCTATGCTACATTTTTGTACTCAGCCCTGAGCCCAGTGACACTGAAAAATAAGTTTTAATCCATCTGCTAGTTCGGTGGGTGTTGGCGGCCATATTTGCAAGAGCAGTGCCCTTGCAAATGCATGTGAACTGCATGTGTGCCAGGGACATTACTTTAATTCTGTTCTGGTAGCACAGTGAAGGACAAATTCAGTTTTTTGGCCGTTCAAGTACCCCTGTGGCCTGCAGTGCATACCTGGCAGTGAAAATTATTCAATTACATTAGTCTGTCACATTTTTTTGTGACCTAAAGCGATTTTTTTATCTGTCTGCAACAGGCACTGCATATCTGACAGTCCAATAAAACCGCTAAATACTGCAGTTACCTTGCTGATATAAAAAAGCACACTTTTTTAGCAAGATAGTAAATTTATGGGCTATGCTGCATTTCTGATAGTCCAATACAACCGATACATACTGAATTTACATTGGTGCTATAAAAAAAAAAAAAACTTTTTGTGCTAGATAGGTCACAGGGAAGTAAATTTTTTAAAATTTTTCTGTTGGATTGGTGGGTGACATTTTGCCAGGTTTGCCATATACAAACCCCTGCCCAGCATAGGTGACAGGTAGTGTTGAGCGAACAGTTCGAGCATCGTTCGGGTTCGTTGTTCGGCGATTTCTTCGCGCTTTCTGAAGGGCTGCACAGCAGCCAATCAGCAAGCGTTTTACTTCTTGCCCTAAGAGCCCATCACAGCCATGCCTACTAATGGCATGGCTGTGATTGGCCAAGTGAAGCATGTGACCCAGCCTCTATTTAAGCTGGAGTCACGTAGCGCTGCACGTCACACTGCTCTGATTAGTGTAGGGAGAGGACGCAGCTTCTGTGAGGGCGAGATTAGGCAGGGAAAAGTCAGCAACAGCACCTAATGAACAGATCAATCTACA
>JAKVIS010002369.1:0-23333 GCA_033119425.1 Bufotes viridis | reverse complement strand
AGTATAATAGTGTCCACCAAAACATATATTTTGTTCTGGGGCAAAATTCACTTGCCTAAACAGCAATACCCTTAATGTGGTGTCACAGCACTGGCTGGCAAAGTATAATAGTGTCCGCCAAAACATATATTTTGTTCTGGGGTAAAATTCACTTCCCTAAACAGCAATACCCTTAATGTGGTGTCCCAGCACTGGCTGGCAAAGTATAATAGTGTCCGCCAAAACATATATTTTGTTCTGGGGTAAAATTCACTTGCCAAAATGGCAATACCCTGAATCTGGTGTCCCAGCAGTGGCTGGCAAAGTATAATAGTGTCCGCCAAAACATATATTTTGTTCGGGGGTGAAATTCAATTGCGAAAATAGCAATACCCTTAATGTGGTGTCCCAGCACTGGCTGGCAAAGTATAATAGTGTCCGCAAAAACATATATTTTGTTCTGGGGTGAAATTCAATTGCCAAAATAGCAATACCCTGAATCTGGTGTCCCAGCACTGGCTGGCAAAGTATAATAGTGTCCGCCAAAACATATATTTTGTTCTGGGGTGAAATTCAATTGCCAAAATAGCAATACCCTGAATCTGGTGTCCCAGCAATGGCTGGCAAAGTATAATAGTGTCCTCCAAAACATATATTTTGTTCGGGGGTGAAATTCAATTGAGAAAATAGCAATACCCTTAATGTGGTGTCCCAGCACTGGCTGGCAAAGTATAATAGTGTCCGCAAAAACATATATTTTGTTCTAAGGTGAAATTCAATTGCCAAAATAGCAATACCCTGAATCTGGTGTCCCAGCACTGGCTGGCAAAGTATAATAGTGTCCGCCAAAACATATATTTTGTTCTGGGGTGAAATTGAATTGCCAAAATAGCAATACCCTGAATCTGGTGTCCCAGCACTGGCTGGCAAAGTATAATAGTGTCCGCCAAAACATATATTTTGTTCTGGGGTGAAATTCAATTGCCAAAATAGCAATACCCTGATTCTGGTGTCCCAGCACTGGCTGGCAAAGTATAATAGTGTCCGCCAAAATATATATTTTGTTCTGGGTTGAAATTCAATTACCAAAATAGCAATACCCTGAATTTGGTGTCCAGCAGTTGCAGGCCTAGTTTAAATCTGTCTGTTACAGGGTATATTTTGTTCTGCGGTAAAATTCCTCTGCCAAAATAGCAATACCCTGAATCTGGTGTCCCAGCACTGGCTGGCAAAGTATAATAGTGTACGGCAAAACATATATTTTGTTCTGGGGTGAAATTCAATTGCGAAAATAGAAATACCCTGAATTTGGTGTCCAGCAGTTGCAGGCCTAGTTTAAATCTGTCTGTAACAGGGTACATTTTGTTCTGCGGTAAAATTCCTTTGCCAAAATAGCAATACCCTGAATCTGGTGTCCCAGCACTGGCTGGCAAAGTATAATAGTGTCCGCCAAAACATATATTTTGTTCTGGGGTAAAATTCACTTGCCTAAACAGCAATACCCTTAATGTGGTGTCCCAGCACTGGCTGGCAAAGTATAATAGTGTCCGCCAAAACATATATTTTGTTCTGGGGGAAAATTAAATTGCCAAAATAGCAATACCCTGATTCTGGTGTCCCAGCACTGGCTGGCAAAGTATAATAGTGTCCGCCAAAACATATTTTTTGTTCTGGGGTAAAATTCACTTCCCTAAACAGCAATACCCTTAATGTGGTGTCCCAGCACTGGCTGGCAAAGTATAATAGTGTCCGCCAAAACATATATTTTGTTCTGGGGTAAAATTCACTTGCCAAAATGGCTATACCCTGAATCTGGTGTCCCAGCACTGGCTGGAAAAGTATAATAGTGTCTGCCAAAACATATATTTTGTTCGGGGGTGAAATTCAATTGCGAAAATAGCAATACCCTTAATTTGGTGTCCCAGCACTGGCTGGCAAAGTATAATAGTGTCCGCAAAAACATATATTTTGTTCTGGGGTGAAATTCAATTGCCAAAATAGCAATACCCTGAATCTGGTGTCCCAGCACTGGCTGGCAAAGTATAATAGTGTCCGCCAAAACATATATTTTGTTCTGGGGTGAAATTGAATTGCCAAAATAGCAATACCCTGAATCTGGTGTCCCAGCAATGGCTGGCAAAGTATAATAGTGTCCGCCAAAACATATATTTTGTTCGGGGGTGAAATTCAATTGAGAAAATAGCAATACCCTGAATTTGGTGTCCAGCAGTTGCAGGCCTAGTTTAAATCTGTCAGTAACAGGGTATATTTTGTTCTGGGGTTAAATTCCATTGCCAAAATAGCAATACCCTGAATCTGGTGTTCCAGCACTGGCTAGCAAAGTATATTAGTGTCCGCCAAAACATATATTTTGTTCTGGGGTAAAATTCACTTGCCAAAATAGCAATACCCTGAATCTGGTGTCCCAGCACTGGCTGGCAAAGTATAATAGTGTCCGCCAAAACATATATTTTGTTCTGGGGTGAAATTCAATTGCCAAAATAGCAATACCCTGATTCTGGTGTCCCAGCACTGGCTGGCAAAGTATAATAGTGTCCGCCAAAACATATATTTTGCTCTGGGTTGAAATTCAATTACCAAAATAGCAATACCCTGAATTTGGTGTCCAGCAGTTGCAGGCCTAGTTTAATCTGTCTGTAACAGGGTATATTTTGTTCTGCGGTAAAATTCCTTTGCAAAAATAGCAATACCCTGAATCTGGTGTCCCAGCACTGACTGGCAAAGTATAATAGTGTCCGCCAAAACATATATTTTGTTCTGGGGTAAAATTCACTTGCCTAAACAGCAATACCCTTAATGTGGTGTCCCAGCACTGGCTGGCAAAGTATAATAGTGTACGCCAAAACATATATTTTGTTCTGGGGGGAAATTCAATTGCCAAAATAGCAATACCCTGATTCTGGTGTCCCAGCACTGGCTGGCAAAGTATAATAGTGTCCGCCAAAACATATATTTTGTTCTGGGGCAAAATTCACTTGCCTAAACAGCAATACCCTTAATGTGGTGTCCTAGCACTGGCTGGCAAAGTATAATAGTGTCCGCCAAAACATATATTTTGTTCTGGGGTAAAATTCACTTCCCTAAACAGCAATACCCTTAATGTGGTGTCCCAGCACTGGCTGGCAAAGTATAATAGTGTCCGCCAAAACATATATTTTGTTCTGGGGTAAAATTCACTTGCCAAAATGGCAATACCCTGAATCTGGTGTCCCAGCAGTGGCTGGCAAAGTATAATAGTGTCCGCCAAAACATATATTTTGTTCGGGGATGAAATTCAATTGCGAAAATAGCAATACCCTTAATGTGGTGTCCCAGCACTGGCTGGCAAAGTATAATAGTGTCCGCCAAAACATATATTTTGTTCTGGGGTGAAATTCAATTGCCAAAATAGCAATACCCTGAATCTGGTGTCCCAGCACTGGCTGGCAAAGTATAATAGTGTCCGCCAAAACATATATTTTGTTCTGGGGTGAAATTCAATTGCCAAAATAGCAATACCCTGAATCTGGTGTCCCAGCAATGGCTGGCAAAGTATAATAGTGTCCGCCAAAACATATATTTTGTTCTGGGGTGAAATTCAATTGCGAAAATAGCAATACCCTGAATTTGGTGTCCAGCAGTTGCAGGCCTAGTTTAAATCTGTCTGTAACAGGGTATATTTTGTTCTGGGGTGAAATTCCATTGCCAAAATAGCAATACCCTGAATCTGGTGTCCCAGCACTGGCTGGCAAAGTATAATAGTGTCCGCCAAAACATATATTTTGTTCTGGGGTGAAATTCAATTGCCAAAATAGCAATACCCTGAATTTGGTGTCCAGCAGTTGCAGGCCTAGTTTAAATCTGTCTGTAACAGGGTACATTTTGTTCTGCGGTAAAATTCCTTTGCCAAAATAGCAATACCCTGATTCTGGTGTCCCAGCACTGGCTGGCAAAGTATAATAGTGTCCGCCAAAACATATATTTTGTTCTGGGGTAAAATTCACTTGCCTAAACAGCAATACCCTTAATGTGGTGTCCTAGCACTGGCTGGCAAAGTATAATAGTGTCTGCCAAAACATATATTTTGTTCTGGGGTGAAATTCAATTGCCAAAATAGCAATACCCTGATTCTGGTGTCTCAGCACTGGCTGGCAAAGTATAATAGTGTCCGCCAAAACATATATTTTGTTCTGGGGTGAAATTCCTTTGCCAAAATAGCAATACCCTCAATCTGGTGTTCCAGCAGTTGCGGGCCTAGTTTAAATCTGTCCGTAACAGGGTATATTTTGTTCTGGGGTGAAATTCCATTGCCAAAATAGCAATACCCTTAATGTGGTGTCCCAGCACTGACTGGCAAAGTAAAATTGTGTCTGGCAAAACATATATTTTGTTCTGGGGTAAAATTCACTTGCCAAAATAGCAATACCCTGAATCTGGTGTCCCAGCACTGGCTGGCAAAGTATAATAGTGTCTGCCAAAACATATATTTTGTTCTGGGGTAAAATTCACTCGCCAAAATAGCCATACCCTGAATCTGGTGTCCTTGCACTGGCTGGAAAAGGATAATAGTGTCCGCCTAAACATATATTTTGTTCTGGGGTGAAATTCAATTGCCAAAATAGCAATACCCTGATTCTGGTGTCCCAGCACTGGCTGGCAAAGTATAATAGTGTCCGCCAAAACATATATTTTGTTCTGGGGTGAAATTCAATTAACAAACTAGCAATACCCTGAATCTGGTGTCCCAGCAATGGCTGGCAAAGTATAATAGTGTCCGCCAAAACATTTATTTTGTTCGGGGGTGAAATTCAATTTCGAAAATAGCAATACCCTGAATTTGGTATCCAGCAGTTGCAGGCCTAGTTTAAATCTGTCCGTAACAGGGTATATTTTGTTCTGGGGTGAAATTCCATTGCCAAAATAGCAATACCCTGAATCTGGTGTTCCAGCACTGGCTAGCAAAGTATATTAGTGTCCGCCAAAACATATATTTTGTTCTGGGGTAAAGTTCACTTGCCAAAATAGCAATACCCTGAATCTGGTGTCCCAGCACTGACTGGCAAAGTATAATAGTGTCCGCCAAAACATTTATTTTGTTCTGGGGTGAAATTCAATTGCCAAAATAGCAATACCCTGAATCTGGTGTCCCAGCAATGGCTGGCAAAGTATAATAGTGTCCGCCAAAACATATATTTTGTTCGGGGGTGAAATTCAATTTCGAAAATAGCAATACCCTGAATTTGTTATCCAGCAGTTGCAGGCCTAGTTTAATTCTGTCCGTAACAGGGTATATTTTGTTCTGGGGTGAAATTCCATTGCCAAAATAGCAATACCCTGAATCTGGTGTTCCAGCACTGTCTAGCAAAGTATATTAGTGTCCGCCAAAACATATATTTTGTTCTGGGGTAAAGTTCACTTGCCAAAATAGCAATACCCTGAATCTGGTGTCCCAGCACTGGCTGGCAAAGTATAATAGTGTCCGCCAAAACATATATTTTGTTCTGGGGTGAAATTCAATTGCCAAAATAGCAATACCCTGAATTTGGTGTCCAGCAGTTGCAGGCCTAGTTTAAATCTGTCTGTAACAGGGTATATTTTGTTCTGCGGTAAAATTCCTTTGCCAAAATAGCGATACCCTGAATCTGGTGTTCCAGCACTGGCTGGCAAAGTATAATTGTGTCCGCCAAAACATATATTTTGTTCTGGGGTAAAATTCACTTGCCAAAATGGCAATACCCTTAATCTGGTGTCCCAGCACTGGCTGGCAAAGTATAATAGTGTCCGCCAAAACATATATATTGTTCTGGCGTAAAACTCACTTGCCAAAAAAGCAATACCCTTAATGTGGTGTCCCAGCACTGGCTGGCAAAGTATAATAGTGTCCGCAAAAACATATATTTTGTTCTGGGGGGAAATTCAATTGCCAAAATAGCAATACCCTGAATCTGGTGTCCCAGCACTGGCTGGCAAAGTATAATAGTGTCCGCCAAAACATATATTTTGTTCGGGGGTGAAATTCAATAGCGAAAATAGCAATACCCTGAATTTGGTGTCCAGCAGTTGCAGGCCTAGTTTAAATCTGTCCGTAACAGGGTATATTTTGTTCTGGGGTGAAATTCCATTGCCAAAATAGCAATACCCTGAATCTGGTGTTCCAGCACTGGCTAGCAAAGTATATTAGTGTCCGCCAAAACATATATTTTGTTCTGGGGTAAAATTCACTTGCCAAAATAGCAATACCCTGAATCTGGTGTCCCAGCACTGGCTGGCAAAGTATAATAGTGTCCGCCAAAACATATATTTTGTTCTGGGGTCAAATTCAATTGCCAAAATAGCAATACCCTGATTCTGGTGTCTCAGCACTGGCTGGCAAAGTATAATAGTGTCCGCCAAAACATATATTTTGTTCTGGGTTGAAATTCAATTACCAAAATAGCAATACCCTGAATTTGGTGTCCAGCAGTTGCAGGCCTAGATTAAATCTGTCTGAAACAGGGTATATTTTGTTCTGCGGTAAAATTCCTTTGCCAAAAAAGCAATACCCTGAATCTGGTGTCCCAGCACTGACTAGCAAAGTATAATAGTGTCCGCCAAAACATATATTTTGTTCTGGGTTGAAATTCAATTACCAAAATAGCAATACCTTGAATTTGGTGTCCAGCAGTTGCAGGCCTAGGTTAAATCTGTCTGTAACAGGGTACATTTTGTTCTGCGGTAAAATTCCTTTGCCAAAATAGCAATACCCTTAATCTGGTGTCCCAGTACTAGCTGGCAAACTATAATAGTGTCCGCCAAAACATATATTTTGTTCTGGGGTAAAATTCACTTGCCTAAACAGCAATACCCTTAATGTGGTGTCCCAGCACTGGCTGGCAAAGTATAATAGTGTCCGCCAAAACATATATTTTGTTCTGGGGAAATTCAATTGCCAAAATAGCAATACCCTGATTCTGGTGTCCCAGCACTGGCTGGCAAAGTATAATAGTGTCCGCCAAAACATATATTTTGTTCTGGGGTAAAATTCACTTGCCTAAACAGCAATACCCTTAATGTGGTGTCCCAGCACTGGCTGGCAAAGTATAATAGTGTCCGCCAAAACATATATTTTGTTCTGGGGTAAAATTCACTTGCCAAAATGGCAATACCCTGAATCTGGTGTCCCAGCACTGGCTGGCAAAGTATAATAGTGTCCGCCAAAACATATATTTTGTTGGGTGGTGAAATTCAATTGCGAAAATAGCAATACCCTTAATGTGGTGTCCCAGCACTGGCTGGCAAAGTATAATAGTGTCCGCAAAAACATATATTTTGTTCTGGGGTGAAATTCAATTGCCAAAATAGCAATACCCTGAATCTGGTGTCCCAGCACTGGCTGGCAAAGTATAATAGTGTCCGCCAAAACATATATTTTGTTCTGGGGTGAAATTCAATTGCCAAAATAGCAAAACCCTGAATCTGGTGTCCCAGCAATGGCTGGCAAAGTCTAATAGTGTCCGCCAAAACATATATTTTGTTCGGGGTGAAATTCAATTGCTAAAATAGCAATACCCTGAATTTGGTGTCCAGCAGTTGCAGGCCTAGTTTAAATCTGTCCGTAACAGGGTATATTTTGTTCTGTGGTGATATTCCATTGCCAAAATAGCAATACCCTGAATCTGGTGTTCCAGCACTGGCTAGCAAAGTATATTAGTGTCCGCCAAAACATATATTTTGTTCTGGGGTGAAATTCAATTGCCAAAATAGCAATACCCTGATTCTGGTGTCCCAGCACTGGCTGGCAAAGTATAATAGTGTCCGCCAAAACATATATTTTGTTCTGGGTTGAAATTCAATTACCAAAATAGCAATACCCTGAATTTGGTGTCCAGCAGTTGCAGGCCTAGTTTAAATCTGTCCGTTACAGGGTATATTTTGTTCTGGGGTGATATTCCATTGCCAAAATAGCAATACCCTGAATCTGGTGTTCCAGCACTGGCTAGCAAAGTATATTAGTGTCCGCCAAAACATATATTTTGTTCTGGGGTAAAATTCACTTGCCAAAATAGCAATACACTGAATCTGGTGTCCCAGCACTGGCTGGCAAAGTATAATAGTGTCCGCCAAAACATATATTTTGTTCTGGTGTGAAATTCAATTGCCAAAATAGCAATACCCTGATTCTGGTGTCCCAGCACTGGCTGGCAAAGTATAATAGTGTCCGCCAAAACATATATTTTGTTCTGGGTTGAAATTCAATTACCAAAATAGCAATACCCTGAATTTGGTGTCCAGCAGTTGCAGGCGTAGTTTAAATCTGTCTGTTACAGGGTATATTTTGTTCTGCGGTAAAATTCCTTTGCCAAAATAGCAATACCCTGAATCTGGTGTCCCAGCACTGGCTGGCAAAGTATAATAGTGTCCGGCAAAACATATATTTTGTTCTGGGGTGAAATTCACTTGCCTAAACAGCAATACCCTTAATGTGGTGTCCCAGCACTGGCTGGCAAAGTATAATAGTGTTTGCCAAAACATATATTTTGTTCTGGGGGAAAATTAAATTGCCAAAATAGCAATACCCTGATTCTAGTGTCCCAGCACTGGCTGGCAAAGTATAATAGTGTCCGCCAAAACATATATTTTGTTCTGGGGTAAAATTCACTTGCCAAAATAGCACTACCCTGAATCTGGTGTCCCAGCACTGACTGGCAAAGTAAAATTGTGTCTGGCAAAACATATATTTTGTTCTGGGGTAAAATTCACTTGCCAAAATAGCAATACCCTGAATCTGGTGTCCCAGCACTGGCTGGCAAAGTATAATAGTGTCTGCCAAAACATATATTTTGTTCTGGGGTAAAATTCACTCGCCAAAATAGCCATACCCTGAATCTGGTGTCCTAGCACTGGCTGGAAAAGGATAATAGTGTCCGCCTAAACATATATTTTGTTCTGGGGTGAAATTCAATTGCCAAAATAGCAATACCCTGATTCTGGTGTCCCAGCACTGGCTGGCAAAGTATAATAGTGTCCGCCAAAACATATATTTTGTTCTGGGGTGAAATTCAATTAACAAACTAGCAATACCCTGAATCTGGTGTCCCAGCAATGGCTGGCAAAGTATAATAGTGTCCGCCAAAACATATATTTTGTTCGGGGGTGAAATTCAATTTCGAAAATAGCAATACCCTGAATTTGGTATCCAGCAGTTGCAGGCCTAGTTTAAATCTTTCCGTAACAGGGTATATTTTGTTCTGGGGTAAAATTCCATTGCCAAAATAGCAATACCCTGAATCTGGTGTTCCAGCACTGGCTAGCAAAGTATATTAGTGTCCGCAAAAACATATATTTTGTTCTGGGGTAAAGTTCACTTGCCAAAATAGCAATACCCTGAATCTGGTGTCCCAGCACTGACTGGCAAAGTATAATAGTGTCCGCCAAAACATATATTTTGTTCTGGGGTGAAATTCAATTGCCAAAATAGCAATACCCTGAATCTGGTGTCCCAGCAATGGCTGGCAAAGTATAATAGTGTCCGCCAAAACATATATTTTGTTCGGGGGTGAAATTCAATTTCGAAAATAGCAATACCCTGGATTTGGTATCCAGCAGTTGCAGGCCTAGTTTAAATCTGTCCGTAACAGGGTATATTTTGTTCTGGGGTGAAATTCCATTGCCAAAATAGCAATACCCTGAATCTGGTGTTCCAGCACTGGCTAGCAAAGTATATTAGTGTCCGCCAAAACATATATTTTGTTCTGGGGTAAAGTTCACTTGCCAAAATAGCAATACCCTGAATCTGGTGTCCCAGCACTGGCTGGCAAAGTATAATAGTGTCCGCCAAAACATATATTTTGTTCTGGGGTGAAATTCAATTGCCAAAATAGCAATACCCTGAATTTGGTGTCCAGCAATTGCAGGCCTAGTTTAAATCTGTCTGTTACAGGGTATATTTTGTTCTGCGGTAAAATTGCTTTGCCAAAATAGCAATACCCTGAATCTGGTGTCCCAGCACTGGCTGGCAAAGTATAATAGTGTACGCCAAAACATATATTTTGTTCTGGGGTGAAATTAAATTACCAAAATAGCAATACCCTGAATTTGGTGTCCAGCAGTTGCAGGCCTAATTTAAATCTGTCTGTAACAGGGTATATTTTGTTCTGTGGTTAAATTCCTTTGCCAAAATAGCAATACCCTGAATCTGGTGTCCCAGCACTGGCTGGCAAAGTATAATAGTGTCCGCCAAAACATATATTTTGTTCTGGGGTAAAATTCACTTGCCAAAATGGCAATACCCTTAATCTGGTGTCCCAGCACTGGCTGGCAAAGTATAATAGTGTCCGCCAAAACATATATATTGTTCTGGGGTAAAACTCACTTGCCAAAACAGCAATACCCTTAATGTGGTGTCCCAGCACTGGCTGGCAAAGTATAATAGTGTCCGCAAAAACATATATTTTGTTCTGGGGGGAAATTCAATTGCCAAAATAGCAATACCCTGAATCTGGTGTCCCAGCACTGGCTGGCAAAGTATAATAGTGTCCGCCAAAACATATATTTTGTTCTGGGGTGAAATTCAATTGCCAAAATAGCAATACCCTGAATCTGGTGTCCCAGCAATGGCTGGCAAAGTATAATAGTGTCCGCCAAAACATATATTTTGTTCGGGGGTGAAATTCAATTGCGAAAATAGCAATACCCTGAATTTGGTGTCCAGCAGTTGCAGGCCTAGTTTAAATCTGTCCGTAACAGGGTATATTTTGTTCTGGGGTGAAATTCCATTGCCAAAATAGCAATACCCTGAATCTCATGTTCCAGCACTGGCTAGCAAAGTATATTAGTGTCCGCCAAAACATATATTTTGTTCTGGGGTAAAATTCACTTGCCAAAATAGCAATACCCTGAATCTGGTGTCCCAGCACTGGCTGGCAAAGTATAATAGTGTCCGCCAAAACATATATTTTGTTCTGGGGTCAAATCCAATTGCCAAAATAGCAATACCCTGATTCTGGTGTCTCAGCACTGGCTGGCAAAGTATAATAGTGTCCGCCAAAACATATATTTTGTTCTGGGTTGAAATTCAATTACCAAAATAGCAATACCCTGAATTTGGTGTCCAGCAGTTGCAGGCCTAGGTTAAATCTGTCTGTAACAGGGTATATTTTGTTCTGCGGTAAAATTCCTTTGCCAAAATAGCAATACCCTGAATCTGGTGTCCCTGCACTGACTAGCAAAGTATAATAGTGTCCGCCAAAACATATATTTTGTTCTGGGTTGAAATTCAATTACCAAAATAGCAATACCTTGAATTTGGTGTCCAGCAGTTGCAGGCCTAGGTTAAATCTGTCTGTAACAGGGTACATTTTGTTCTGCGGTAAAATTCCTTTGCCAAAATAGCAATACCCTGAATCTGGTGTCCCAGTACTAGCTGGCAAACTATAATAGTGTCCGCCAAAACATATATTTTGTTCTGGGGTAAAATTCACTTGCCTAAACAGCAATACCCTTAATGTGGTGTCCCAGCACTGGCTGGCAAAGTATAATAGTGTTCGCCAAAACATATATTTTGTTCTGGGGGGAAATTCAATTGCCAAAATAGCAATACCCTGAATCTGGTGTCCCAGCACTGGCTGGCAAAGTATAATAGTGTCCGCCAAAACATATATTTTGTTCTGGGGTAAAATTCACTTGCCTAAACAGCAATACCCTTAATGTGGTGTCCCAGCACTGGCTGGCAAAGTATAATAGTGTCCGCCAAAACATATATTTTGTTCTGGGGAAATTCAATTGCCAAAATAGCAATACCCTGATTCTGGTGTCCCAGCACTGGCTGGCAAAGTATAATAGTGTCCGCCAAAACATATATTTTGTTCTGGGGTAAAATTCACTTGCCTAAACAGCAATACCCTTAATGTGGTGTCCCAGCACTGGCTGGCAAAGTATAATAGTGTCCGCCAAAACATATATTTTGTTCTGGGGTAAAATTCACTTGCCAAAATGGCAATACCCTGAATCTGGTGTCCCAGCACTGGCTGGCAAAGTATAATAGTGTCCGCCAAAACATATATTTTGTTGGGTGGTGAAATTCAATTGCGAAAATAGCAATACCCTTAATGTGGTGTCCCAGCACTGGCTGGCAAAGTATAATAGTGTCCGCAAAAACATTTATTTTGTTCTGGGGTGAAATTAAATTGCCAAAATAGCAATACCCTGAATCTGGTGTCCCAGCACTGGCTGGCAAAGTATAATAGTGTCCGCCAAAACATATATTTTGTTCTGAGGTGAAATTCAATTGCCAAAATAGCAAAACCCTGAATCTGATGTCCCAGCAATGGCTGGCAAAGTCTAATAGTGTCCGCCAAAACATATATTTTGTTCGGGGGTGAAATTCAATTGCTAAAATAGCAATACCCTGAATTTGGTGTCCAGCAGTTGCAGGCCTAGTTTAAATCTGTCCGTAACAGGGTATATTTTGTTCTGTTGGGATATTCCATTGCCAAAATAGCAATACCCTGAATCTGGTGTTCCAGCACTGGCTAGCAAAGTATATTAGTGTCCGCCAAAACATATATTTTGTTCTGGGGTGAAATTCAATTGCCAAAATAGCAATACCCTGATTCTGGTGTCCCAGCACTGGCTGGCAAAGTATAATAGTGTCCGCCAAAACATATATTTTGTTCTGGGTTGAAATTCAATTACCAAAATAGCAATACCCTGAATTTGGTGTCCAGCAGTTGCAGGCCTAGTTTAAATCTGTCCGTAACAGGGTATATTTTGTTCTGGGGTGATATTCCATTGCCAAAATAGCAATACCCTGAATCTGGTGTTCCAGCACTGGCTAGCAAAGTATATTAGTGTCCGCCAAAACATATATTTTGTTCTGGGGTAAAATTCACTTGCCAAAATAGCAATACCCTGAATCTGGTGTCCCAGCACTGGCTGGCAAAGTATAATAGTGTCCGCCAAAACATATATTTTGTTCTGGGGTGAAATTCAATTGCCAAAATAGCAATACCCTGATTCTGGTGTCCCAGCACTGGCTGGCAAAGTATAATAGTGTCCGCCAAAACATATATTTTGTTCTGGGTTGAAATTCAATTACCAAAATAGCAATACCCTGAATTTGGTGTCCAGCAGTTGCAGGCGTAGTTTAAATCTGTCTGTTACAGGGTATATTTTGTTCTGCGGTAAAATTCCTTTGCCAAAATAGCAATACCCTGAATCTGGTGTCCCAGCACTGGCTGGCAAAGTATAATAGTGTCCGCCAAAACATATATTTTGTTCTGGGGTGAAATTCACTTGCCTAAACAGCAATACCCTTAATGTGGTGTCCCAGCACTGGCTGGCAAAGTATAATAGTGTCCGCCAAAACATATATTTTGTTCTGGGGGAAAATTAAATTGCCAAAATAGCAATACCCTGATTCTAGTGTCCCAGCACTGGCTGGCAAAGTATAATAGTGTCCGCCAAAACATATATTTTGTTCTGGGGTAAAATTCACTTGCCAAAATAGCACTACCCTGAATCTGGTGTCCCAGCACTGACTGGCAAAGTAAAATTGTGTCTGGCAAAACATATATTTTGTTCTGGGGTAAAATTCACTTGCCAAAATAGCAATACCCTGAATCTGGTGTCCCAGCACTGGCTGGCAAAGTATAATAGTGTCTGCCAAAACATATATTTTGTTCTGGAGTAAAATTCACTCGCCAAAATAGCCATACCCTGAATCTGGTGTCCTAGCACTGGCTGGAAAAGGATAATAGTGTCCGCCTAAACATATATTTTGTTCTGGGGTGAAATTCAATTGCCAAAATAGCAATACCCTGATTCTGGTGTCCCAGCACTGGCTGGCAAAGTATAATAGTGTCCGCCAAAACATATATTTTGTTCTGGGGTGAAATTCAATTAACAAACTAGCAATACCCTGAATCTGGTGTCCCAGCAATGGCTGGCAAAGTATAATAGTGTCCGCCAAAACATATATTTTGTTCTGGGGTGAAATTCACTTCGAAAATAGCAATACCCTGAATTTGGTATCCAGCAGTTGCAGGCCTAGTTTAAATCTTTCCGTAACAGGGTATATTTTGTTCTGGGGTGAAATTCCATTGCCAAAATAGCAATACCCTGAATCTGGTGTTCCAGCACTGGCTAGCAAAGTATATTAGTGTCCGCCAAAACATATATTTTGTTCTGGGGTAAAGTTCACTTGCCAAAATAGCAATACCCTGAATCTGGTGTCCCAGCACTGACTGGCAAAGTATAATAGTGTCCGCCAAAACATATATTTTGTTCTGGGGTGAAATTCAATTGCCAAAATAGCAATACCCTGAATCTTGTATCCAGCAGTTGCAGGCCTAGTTTAAATCTGTCTGTTACAGGGTATATTTTGTTCTGCGGTAAAATTGCTTTGCCAAAATAGCAATACCCTGAATCTGGTGTCCCAGCACTGGCTGGCAAAGTATAATAGTGTACGCCAAAACATATATTTTGTTCTGGGGTGAAATTCAATTACCAAAATAGCAATACCCTGAATTTGGTGTCCAGCAGTTGCAGGCCTAGTTTAAATCTGTCTGTAACAGGGTATATTTTGTTCTGCGGTAAAATTCCTTTGCCAAAATAGCGATACCCTGAATCTGGTGTCCCAGCACTGGCTGGCAAAGTATAATAGTGTCCGCCAAAACATATATTTTGTTCTGGGGTAAAATTCACTTGCCTAAACAGCAATACCCTTAATGTGGTGTCCCAGCACTGGCTGGCAAAGTATAATAGTGTCCGCCAAAACATATATTTTGTTCTGGGGTAAAATTCACTTGCCAAAATGGCAATACCCTGAATCTGGTGTCCCAGCACTGGCTGGCAAAGTATAATAGTGTCCGCCAAAACATATATTTTGTTCGGGGGTGAAATTCAATTGCGAAAATAGCAATACCCTTAATGTGGTGTCCCAGCACTGGCTGGAAAAGTATAATAGTGTCCGCAAAAACATATATTTTGTTCTGGGGTGAAATTCAATTGCCAAAATAGCAATACCCTGAATCTGGTGTCCCAGCACTGGCTGGCAAAGTATAATAGTGTCCGCCAAAACATATATTTTGTTCTGGGGTGAAATTCAATTGCCAAAATAGCAAAACCCTGAATCTGGTGTCCCACCAATGGCTGGCAAAGTCTAATAGTGTCCGCCAAAACATATATTTTGTTCGGGGGTGAAATTCAATTGCTAAAATAGCAATACCCTGAATTTTGTGTCCAGCAGTTGCAGGCCTAGTTTAAATCTGTCCGTAACAGGGTATATTTTGTTCTGTGGTGATATTCCATTGCCAAAATAGCAATATCCTGAATCTGGTGTTCCAGCACTGGCTAGCAAAGTATATTAGTGTCCGCCAAAACATATATTTTGTTCTGGGGTGAAATTCAATTGCCAAAATAGCAATACCCTGATTCTGGTGTCCCAGCACTGGCTGGCAAAGTATAATAGTGTCCGCCAAAACATATATTTTGTTCTGGGTTGAAATTCAATTACCAAAATAGCAATACCCTGAATTTGGTGTCCAGCAGTTGCAGGCCTAGTTTAAATCTGTCCGTAACAGGGTATATTTTGTTCTGGGGTGATATTCCATTGCCAAAATAGCAATACCCTGAATCTGGTGTTCCAGCACTGGCTAGCAAAGTATATTAGTGTCCGCCAAAACATATATTTTGTTCTGGGGTAAAATTCACTTGCCAAAATAGCAATACTCTGAATCTGGTGTCCCAGCACTGGCTGGCAAAGTATAATAGTGTCCGCCAAAACATATATTTTGTTCTGGGGTGAAATTCAATTGCCAAAATAGCAATACCCTGATTCTGGTGTCCCAGCACTGGCTGGCAAAGTATAATAGTGTCCGCCAAAACATATATTTTGTTCTGGGTTGAAATTCAATTACCAAAATAGCAATACCCTGAATTTGGTGTCCAGCAGTTGCAGGCGTAGTTTAAATCTGTCTGTTACAGGGTAAATTTTGTTCTGCGGTAAAATTCCTTTGCCAAAATAGCAATACCCTGAATCTGGTGTCCCAGCACTGGCTGGCAAAGTATAATAGTGTCCGCCAAAACATATATTTTGTTCTGGGGCAAAATTCACTTGCCTAAACAGCAATACCCTTAATGTGGTGTCCTAGCACTGGCTGGCAAAGTATAATAGTGTCCGCCAAAACATATATTTTGTTCTGGGGTAAAATTCACTTCCCTAAACAGCAATACCCTGAATCTGGTGTCCCAGCAGTGGCTGGCAAAGAATAATAGTGTCCGCCAAAACATATATTTTGTTCTGGGGTGAAATTCAATTGCCAAAATAGCAATACCCTGATTCTGGTGTCCCAGCACTGGCTGGCAAAGTATAATAGTGTCCGCCAAAACATATATTTTGTTCTGGGTTGAAATTCAATTACCAAAATAGCAATACCCTGAATTTGGTGTCCAGCAGTTGCAGGCCTAGTTTAAATCTGTCTGTTACAGGGTATATTTTGTTCTGCGGTAAAATTCCTTTGCCAAAATAGCAATACCCTGAATCTGGTGTCCCAGCACTGGCTGGCAAAGTATAATAGTGTACGGCAAAACATATATTTTGTTCTGGGGTGAAATTCAATTGCGAAAATAGAAATACCCTGAATTTGGTGTCCAGCAGTTGCAGGCCTAGTTTAAATCTGTCCGTAACAGGGTACATTTTGTTCTGCGGTAAAATTCCTTTGCCAAAATAGCAATACCCTGAATCTGGTGTCCCAGCACTGGCTGGCAAAGTATAATAGTGTCCGCCAAAACATATATTTTGTTCTGGGGTGAAATTCACTTGCCTAAACAGCAATACCCTTAATGTGGTGTCCCAGCACTGGCTGGCAAAGTATAATAGTGTCCGCCAAAACATATATTTTGTTCTGGGGGAAAATTAAATTGCCAAAATAGCAATACCCTGATTCTGGTGTCCCAGCACTGGCTGGCAAAGTATAATAGTGTCCGCCAAAACATATATTTTGTTCTGGGGTAAAATTCACTTCCCTAAACAGCAATACCCTTAATGTGGTGTCCCAGCACTGGCTGGCAAAGTATAATAGTGTCCGCCAAAACATATATTTTGTTCTGGGGTAAAATTCACTTGCCAAAATGGCAATACCCTGATTCTGGTGTCCCAGCACTGGCTGGAAAAGTATAATAGTGTCCGCCAAAACATATATTTTGTTCGGGGGTGAAATTCAATTGCGAAAATAGCAATACCCTTAATTTGGTGTCCCAGCACTGGCTGGCAAAGTATAATAGTGTCCACAAAAACATATATTTTGTTCTGGGGTGAAATTCAATTGCCAAAATAGCAATACCCTGAATCTGGTGTCCCAGCACTGGCTGGCAAAGTATAATAGTGTCCGCCAAAACATATATTTTGTTCTGGGGTGAAATTCAATTGCCAAAATAGCAATACCCTGAATCTGGTGTCCCAGCAATGGCTGGCAAAGTATAATAGTGTCCGCCAAAACATATATTTTGTTCTGGGTTGAAATTCAATTGAGAAAATAGCAATACCCTGAATTTGGTGTCCAGCAGTTGCAGGCCTAGTTTAAATCTGTCAGTAACAGGGTATATTTTGTTCTGGGGTTAAATTCCATTGCCAAAATAGCAATACCCTGAATCTGGTGTTCCAGCACTGGCTAGCAAAGTATATTAGTGTCCGCCAAAACATATATTTTGTTCTGGGGTAAAATTCACTTGCCAAAATAGCAATACCCTGAATCTGGTGTCCCAGCACTGGCTGGCAAAGTATAATAGTGTCCGCCAAAACATATATTTTGTTCTGGGGTGAAATTCAATTGCCAAAATAGCAATACCCTGATTCTGGTGTCCCAGCACTGGCTGGCAAAGTATAATAGTGTCCGCCAAAACATATATTTTGTTCTGGGTTGAAATTCAATTGAGAAAATAGCAATACCCTGAATTTGGTGTCCAGCAGTTGCAGGCCTAGTTTAAATCTGTCAGTAACAGGGTATATTTTGTTCTGGGGTAAAATTCACTTGCCAAAATAGCAATACCCTGAATCTGGTGTTCCAGCACTGGCTAGCAAAGTATAATAGTGTCCGCCAAAACATATATTTTGTTCTGGGGTAAAATTCACTTGCCAAAATAGCAATACCCTGAATCTGGTGTCCCAGCACTGGCTGGCAAAGTATAATAGTGTCCGCCAAAACATATATTTTGTTCTGGGGTAAAATTCAATTGCCAAAATAGCAATACCCTGAATCTGGTGTCCCAGCACTGGCTGGCAAAGTATAATAGTGTCCGCCAAAACATATATTTTGTTCTGGGGTGAAATTCAATTGCCAAAATAGCAATACCCTGAATTTGGTGTCCAGCAGTTGCAGGCCTAGTTTAAATCTGTCTGTAACAGGGTACATTTTGTTCTGCGGTAAAATTCCTTTGCCAAAATAGCAATACCCTGAATCTGGTGTCCCAGCACTGACTGGCAAAGTATAATAGTGTCCGCCAAAACATATATTTTGTTCTGGGGTAAAATTCACTTGCCTATACAGCAATACCCTTAATGTGGTGTCCCAGCACTGGCTGGCAAAGTATAATAGTGTCCGCCAAAACATATATTTGTTCTGGGGGGAAATTCAATTGCCAAAATAGCAATACCCTGATTCTGGTGTCCCAGCACTGGCTGGCAAAGTATAATAGTGTCTGCCAAAACATATATTTTGTTCTGGGGTAAAATTCACTTGCCAAAATAGCAATACCCTTAATCGTGGTGTCCCAGCACTGGCTGGCAAAGTATAATAGTGTCCGCTAAAACATATATTTTGTTCTGGGGTAAAATTCACTTGCCTAAACAGCAATACCCTTAATGTGGTGTCCCAGCACTGGCTGGCAAAGTATAATAGTGTCCGCCAAAACATATATTTTGTTCTGGGGTAAAATTCACTTGCCAAAATAGCAATACCCTGAATCTGGTGTCCCAGCACTGGCTGGCAAAGTATAATAGTGTCCGCCAAAACATATATTTTGTTCTGGGGTGAAATTCAATTGCCAAAATAGCAATACCCTGATTCTGGTGTCCCAGCACTGGCTGGCAAAGTATAATAGTGTCCGCCAAAACATATATTTTGTTCTGGGGTGAAATTCAATTGCCAAAATAGCAATACCCTTAATTTGGTGTCCAGCAGTGGCTGGCCAAGTATAATAGCTGTCTGTTACAGACATATATTTTGTTCTGGGGTAAAATTCACTTTGCCAAAATAGCAATACCCTGAATCTGGTGTCCCAGCACTGGCTGGCAAAGTATAATAGTGTCCGCCAAAACATATATTTTGTTCTGGGGTAAAATTCACTTGCCAAACTAGCAATACCCTGAATCTGGTGTCCCAGCAGTGGCTGGCAAAGTATAATAGCTGTCCGCCAAAACATATATTTTGTTCTGGGGTGAAATTCAATTGCCAAAATAGCAATACCCTGATTCTGGTGTCCCAGCACTGGCTGGCAAAGTATAATAGTGTCCGCCAAAACATATATTTTGTTCTGGGGTAAAATTCACTTGCCTAAACAGCAATACCCTTAATGTGGTGTCCCAGCACTGGCTGGCAAAGTATAATAGTGTCCGCCAAAACATATATTTTGTTCTGGGGAAAATTCACTTGCCAAAATAGCAATACCCTGAATCTGGTGTCCCAGCACTGGCTGGCAAAGTATAATAGTGTCCGCCAAAACATATATTTTGTTCTGGGGTGAAATTCAATTGCCAAAATAGCAATACCCTTAATGTGGTGTCCCAGCACTGGCTGGCAAAGTATAATAGTGTCCGCCAAAACATATATTTTGTTCTGGGGTGAAATTCAATTGCCAAAATAGCAATACCCTGAATCTGGTGTCCCAGCACTGGCTGGCAAAGTATAATAGTGTCCGCCAAAACATATATTTTGTTCTGGGGTGAAATTCAACTGCCAAAATAGCAATACCCTGAATCTGGTGTCCCAGCACTGGCTGGCAAAGTATAATAGTGTCCGCCAAAACATATATTTTGTTCTGGGGTGAAATTCAATTGCACAAAATAGCAATACCTTGAATGTAGTGTCCCAGCACTGGCTGGCAAAGTATAATAGTGTCCGCCAAAACATATATTTTGTTCTGGGTGAAATTCAATTGCCAAAATAGCAATACCCTGAATCTGGTGTCCCAGCACTGGCTGGCAAAGTATAATAGTGTCCGCCAAAACATATATTTTGTTCTGGGGTGAAATTCACTTGCCAAAATAGCAATACCCTGAATCTGGTGTCCCAGCACTGGCTGGCAAAGTATAATAGTGTCCGCCAAAACATATATTTTGTTCTGGGGTGAAATTCACTTGCCAAAATAGCAATACCCTGATTCTGGTGTCCCAGCACTGGCTGGCAAAGTATAATAGTGTCCGCCAAAACATATATTTTGTTCTGGGGTGAAATTCAATTGCCAAAATAGCAATACCCTGAATCTGGTGTCCCAGCACTGACTGGCAAAGTATAATAGTGTCCGCCAAAACATATATTTTGTTCTGGGGTAAAATTCACTTGCCTAAACAGCAATACCCTTAATGTGGTGTCCTAGCACTGGCTGGCAAAGTATAATAGTGTCCGCCAAAACATATATTTTGTTCTGGGGTAAAATTCACTTGCCTAAACAGCAATACCCTTAATGTGGTGTCCCAGCACTGGCTGGCAAAGTATAATAGTGTCCGCCAAAACATATATTTTGTTCTGGGGTACAATTCACTTGCCAAAATGGCAATACCCTGAATCTGGTGTCCCAGCAGTGGCTGGCAAAGTATAATAGTGTCCGCCAAAACATATATTTTGTTCTGGGTGAAATTCAATTGCCAAAATAGCAATACCCTTAATGTGGTGTCCCAGCACTGGCTGGCAAAGTATAATAGTGTCCGCCAAAACATATATTTTGTTCTGGGGTAAAATTCAATTGCCAAAATAGCAATACCCTGAATCTGGTGTCCCAGCACTGGCTGGCAAAGTATAATAGTGTCCGCCAAAACATATATTTTGTTCTGGGGTGAAATTCAATTGCCAAAATAGCAATACCCTGAATCTGGTGTCCCAGCAATGGCTGGCAAAGTATAATAGTGTCCGCCAAAACATATATTTTGTTCTGGGGTGAAATTCAATTACCAAAATAGCAATACCCTGAATTTGGTGTCCAGCAGTTGCAGGCCTAGTTTAAATCTGTCCGTAACAGGGTATATTTTGTTCTGGGGTAAAATTCACTTGCCAAAATAGCAATACCCTGAATCTGGTGTCCCAGCACTGGCTGGCAAAGTATAATAGTGTCCGCCAAAACATATATTTTGTTCTGGGGTGAAATTCAATTGCCAAAATAGCAATACCCTGAATTTGGTGTCCAGCAGTTGCAGGCCTAGTTTAAATCTGTCTGCTAACAGGGTATATTTTGTTCTGCGGTAAAATTCACTTGCCAAAATAGCAATACCCTGAATCTGGTGTCCCAGCACTGGCTGGCAAAGTATAATAGTGTCCGCCAAAACATATATTTTGTTCTGGGGTGAAATTCAATTACCAAAATAGCAATACCCTGAATTTGGTGTCCCAGCAGTTGCAGGCCTAGTTTAAATCGTGTCTGCTAACAGGGTATATTTTGTTCTGCGGTAAAATTCCTTTGCCAAAATAGCAATACCCTGAATCTGGTGTCCCAGCACTGACTGGCAAAGTATAATAGTGTCCGCCAAAACATATATTTTGTTCTGGGGTAAAATTCACTTGCCTAAACAGCAATACCCTGAATCTGGTGTCCCAGCACTGGCTGGCAAAGTATAATAGTGTCCGCCAAAACATATATTTTGTTCTGGGGGAAATTCAATTGCCAAAATAGCAATACCCTGATTCTGGTGTCCCAGCACTGGCTGGCAAAGTATAATAGTGTCCGCCAAAACATATATTTTGTTCTGGGGCAAAATTCACTTGCCTAAACAGCAATACCCTTAATGTGGTGTCCTAGCACTGGCTGGCAAAGTATAATAGTGTCCGCCAAAACATATATTTTGTTCTGGGGTAAAATTCACTTCCTAAACAGCAATACCCTTAATGTGGTGTCCCAGCACTGGCTGGCAAAGTATAATAGTGTCCGCCAAAACATATATTTTGTTCTGGGGTAAAATTCACTTGCCAAAATGGCAATACCCTGAATCTGGTGTCCCAGCAGTGGCTGGCAAAGTATAATAGTGTCCGCCAAAACATATATTTTGTTCTGGGGTGAAATTCAATTGCCAAAATAGCAATACCCTGAATCTGGTGTCCCAGCACTGGCTGGCAAAGTATAATAGTGTCCGCCAAAACATATATTTTGTTCTGGGGTGAAATTCACTTGCCAAAATAGCAATACCCTGAATCTGGTGTCCCAGCACTGGCTGGCAAAGTATAATAGTGTCCGCCAAAACATATATTTTGTTCTGGGGTGAAATTCAATTGCCAAAATAGCAATACCCTGAATCTGGTGTCCCAGCAATGGCTGGCAAAGTATAATAGTGTCCGCCAAAACATATATTTTGTTCTGGGGTGAAATTCAATTGCGAAAATAGCAATACCCTGAATTTGGTGTCCCAGCAGTTGCAGGCCTAGTTTAATATCTGTCCGTAACAGGGTATATTTTGTTCTGGGGTGAAATTCCATTGCCAAAATAGCAATACCCTGAATCTGGTGTTCCAGCACTGGCTAGCAAAGTATAATAGTGTCCGCCAAAACATATATTTTGTTCTGGGGTAAAATTCACTTGCCAAAATAGCAATACCCTGAATCTGGTGTCCCAGCACTGGCTGGCAAAGTATAATAGTGTCCGCCAAAACATATATTTTGTTCTGGGTTGAAATTCAATTACCAAAATAGCAATACCCTGAATTTGGTGTCCAGCAGTTGCAGGCCTAGTTTAAATCTGTCTGTAACAGGGTATATTTTGTTCTGCGGTAAAATTCCTTTGCCAAAATAGCAATACCCTGAATCTGGTGTCCCAGCACTGGCTGGCAAAGTATAATAGTGTCCGCCAAAACATATATTTTGTTCTGGGGTGAAATTCAATTGCCAAAATAGCAATACCCTGAATTTGGTGTCCAGCAGTTGCAGGCCTAGTTTAAATCTGTCTGTAACAGGGTACATTTTGTTCTGCGGTAAAATTCCATTGCCAAAATAGCAATACCCTGAATCTGGTGTCCCAGCACTGACTGGCAAAGTATAATAGTGTCCGCCAAAACATATATTTTGTTCTGGGGTAAAATTCACTTGCCAAAATAGCAATACCCTGAATCTGGTGTCCCAGCACTGGCTGGCAAAGTATAATAGTGTCCGCCAAAACATATATTTTGTTCTGGGGTGAAA
>JAKVIS010002368.1:0-23082 GCA_033119425.1 Bufotes viridis | reverse complement strand
TTTTATGGGATTTGTATTTACAGCGTTCCCTGTGAGATAAAACTGACCTGTTCTCTTCATTCTCCGGGTCAGTACGATTACAGTGATACCACATTTATATATAGTTTTATGGGTTTTGTTTTTCAGCGTTCCCTATGAGATAAAACCGACCTGTTCTCTTCATTCTCCCGGGTCAGTACTGATTACAGTGATACCACATTTATATAGTTTATGGGATTTGTTTTTACAGCGTTCCCTATGAGATAAAACTGACCTGTTCTCTTCATTCTCCGGGTCAGTACGATTACAGAGATACCACATTTATATAGTTTTATGGGTTTTGTTTTTACAGCGTTCCCTATAAGATAAAACTGACCTGTTCCCTTCATTCTCCGGGTCAGTACGATTACAGTGATACCACATTTATATAGTTTTATGGGATTTGTATTTACAGCGTTCCCTATGAGATAAAACTGACCTGTTCTCTTCATTCTCCGGGTCAGTACGATTACAGTGACACCACATTTATATAGTTTTATGGGTTTTGTATTTACAGCGTTCCCTATGATATAAAACTGACCTGTTCCCTTCATTCTCCGGGTCAGTACGATTACAGTGATACCACATTTATATAGTTTTATGGGTTTTGTTACTACAGCGTTCCCTATGAGATAAAACTGACCTGTTCTCCTCATTCTCCGGGTCAGTACGATTACAGAGATACCACATTTATATAGTTTTATGGGTTTTGTTTTTACAGCGTTCCCTATGAGATAAAACTGACCTGTTCTTCTCATTCTCCGGGTCAGTACGATTACAGTGACACCACATTTATATAGTTTTATGGGTTTTGTATTTACAGCGTTCCCTATGAGATAAAACTGACCTGTTCTCCTCATTCTCCGGGTCAGTACGATTACAGTGATACCACATTTATATAGTTTATGGGTTTGTATTTACAGTGTTCCCTATGAGATAAAACTGACCTGTTCCCTTCATTCTCCGGGTCAGTACGATTACAGTGATACCACATTTATATAGTTTTATGGGTTTTGTATTTATAGCGTTCCCTATGAGATAAAACTGACCTGTTCCCTTCATTCTCAGGGTAAGTACGATTACAGTGACACCACATTTATATAGTTTTATGGGTTTTGTATTTACATTGTTCCCTATGAGATAAAACTGACCTGTTCACTTCATTCTCCGGGTCAGTACGATTACAGAGATCCCACATTTATATAGTTTTATAGATTTTGTTTTTTCATCGTTCCCTATGAGATAAAACTGACCTGTTCTCATCATTCTCCGGATCAGTACGATTACAGTGATACCACATTTATATAGTTTTATGGGTTTTGTATTTACAGCGCTCCCTATGAGATAAAACTGACCTGTTCCCTTCATTCTCCGGGTCAGTACGATTACAGTGATACCACATTTATATAGTTTTATGGGATTTGTTATTACAGCGTTCCCTATGAGATAAAACTGACCTGTTCCCTTCATTCTCCGGGTCAGTACGATTACAGTGATACCACATTTATATAGTTTTATGGGTTTTGTTATTACAGCGTTCCCTATGAGATAAAACCGACCTGTTCTCTTCATTCTCTGGGTCAGTACGATTACAGTGATACCACATTTATATAGTTTTATCGGTTTGTATTTACAGTGTTCCCTATGAGATAAAACTGACCTGTTCCCTTCATTCTCCTGGTCAGTACGATTACAGTGATACCACATTTATATAGTTTTATGGGATTTGTATTTACAGCGTTCCCTGTGAGATAAAACTGACCTGTTCTCTTCATTCTCCGGGTCAGTACGATTACAGTGATACCACATTTATATAGTTTTATGGGTTTTGTTTTCACAGCGTTCCCTATGAGATAAAACCGACCTGTTCTCTTCATTCTCCGGGTCAGTACGATTACAGTGATACCACATTTATATAGTTTATGGGATTTGTTTTTACAGCGTTCCCTATGAGATAAAACTGACCTGTTCTCTTCATTCTCCGGGTCAGTACGATTACAGAGATACCACATTTATATAGTTTTATGGGTTTTGTTTTTACAGCGTTCCCTATGAGATAAAACTGACCTGTTCCCTTCATTCTCCGGGTCAGTACGATTACAGTGATACCACATTTATATAGTTTTATGGGATTTGTATTTACAGCGTTCCCTATGAGATAAAACTGACCTGTTCTCTTCATTCTCTGGGTCAGTACGATTACAGTGATACCACATTTATATAGTTTTATGGGATTTGTATTTACATCGTTCCCTATGAGATAAAACTGACCTGTTCCCTTCATTCTCCGGGTCAGTACGATTACAGTGATAACACATTTATATAGTTTTATGGGTTTTGTTATTACAGCGTTCCCTATGAGATAAAACTGACCTGTTCTCTTCATTCTCCGGGTCAGTACGATTACAGTGATACCACATTTATATAGTTTTATGGGGTTTGTATGTACATTGTTCCCTATGAGATAAAACTGACCTGTTCTCTTCATTCTCCGGGTCAGTACGATTACAGTGATACCACATTTATATAGTTTTATGGGGTTTGTTATTACAGCGTTCCCTATGGAATAAAACTGACCTGTTGTCTTCATTCTACAGGTCAGTACGATTACAGTGACACCACATTTATATAGTTTATTGGGTTTGTATTTACAGCGTTCCCTATGAGATAAAACTGACCTGTTCTCTTCATTCTCGGGGTCAGTACGATTACAGCGATACCACATTTATATAGTTTTATGGGATTTGTATTTACATCGTTCCCTATGAGATAAAACTGACCTGTTCTCTTCATTCTCCGGGTCAGTACGATTACAGTGATAACACATTTATATAGTTTTATGGGTTTTGTTATTACAGCGTTCCCTATGAGATAAAACTGACCTGTTCTTGTCATTCTCCGGGTCAGTACGATTACAGTGATACCACATTTATATAGTTTTATGGGTTTGTTTATTACAGCGTTCCCTATGAGATAAAACTGACCTGTTCTCTTCATTCTCCGGGTCAGTACGATTACAGTGATACCACATTTATATAGTTTTATGGGTTTTGTTATTACAGCGTTCCCTATGAGATAAAACTGACCTGTTCTCTTCATTCTCCAGGTCAGTACGATTACAGTGACACCACATTTATATAGTTTATGGGTTTGTATTTACAGCGTTCCCTATGAGATAAAACTGACCTGTTCTCTTCATTCTCCGGGTCAGTACGATTACAGTGATACCACATTTATATAGTTTTATGGGATTTGTATTTACAGCGTTCCCTATGAGATAAAACTGACCTGTTCTCTTCATTCTCCGGGTCAGTACGATTACAGTGATACCACATTTATATAGTTTTATGGGATTTTGTATTTACAGCGTTCCCTATGAGATAAAACTGACCTGTTCTCTTCATTCTCCGGTCAGTACGATTACAGTGATACCACATTTATATAGTTTTATGGGTTTTGTTATTTACAGCGTTCCCTATGAGATAAAACTGACCTGTTCTCTTCATTCTCCGGGTCAGTACGATTACAGTGATACCACATTTATATAGTTTTATGGGTTTTGTATTTACAGTGTTCCTATGAGATAAAACTGACCTGTTCTCTTCATTCTCGGGTCAGTACGATTACAGAGATACCACATTTATATAGTTTTATGGGTTTTGTATTTACAGCGTTCCCTATGAGATAAAACTGACCTGTTCTCTTCATTCTCCGGGTCAGTACGATTACAGTGATACCACATTTATATAGTTTTATGGGTTTTGTTATTACAGCGTTCCCTATAAGAGATAAAACTGACCTGTTCTCTTCATTCTCCGGGTCAGTACGATTACAGTGATACCACATTTATATAGTTTTATAGGTTTTGTATTTACAGTGTTTCCTATGAGATAAAACTGACCTGTTCTCTTCATTCTCCGGGTCAGTATGATTACAGTGATACCACATTTATATAGTTTTATGGGTTTTGTATTTACAGCGTTCCCTATGAGATAAAACTGACCTGTTCTCTTCATTCTCCGGGTCAGTACGATTACAGTGATACCACATTTATATAGTTTTATGGGTTTTGTATTACAAGCGTTCCTATGAGATAAAACTGACCTGTTCTCTTCATTCTCCGGGTCAGTACGATTACAGTGATACCATATTTATATAGTTTTATGGGTTTTGTGTTTTACAGCGTTCCCTATGAGATAAAACTGACCTGTTCTCTTCATTCTCCGGGTCAGTACGATTACAGAGATACCACATTTATATAGTTTTATGGGTTTTGTTATTACATCGTTCCCTATGAGATAAAACTGACCTGTTCTCTTCATTCTTCGGGTCAGTACGATTACAGTGATACCACATTTATATAGTTTATGGGGTTTGTATGTACATCGTTCCCTATGAGATAAAACTGACCTGTTCTCTTCATTCCCCGGGTCAGTACGATTACAGTGATACCACATTTATATAGTTTTATGGGGTTTGTTATTACAGCGTTCCCTATGGAATAAAACTGACCTGTTCCCTTCATTCTCCGGGTCAGTACGATTATAGTGATACCACATTTATATAGTTTTATGGGGTTTGTTATTACAGTGTTCCCTATTAGATAAAACTGACCTGTTCCCTTCATTCTCCGGGTCAGTACGATTACAGTGATACCACATTTATATAGTTTATGGGTTTGTATTTACAGTGTTCCCTATGAGATAAAACTGACCTGTTCTCCTCATTCTCCGGGTCAGTACGATTACAGAGATACCACATTTATATAGTTTTATGGGTTTTGTTCTTACAGCGTTCCCTATGAGATAAAACTGACCTGTTCTCTTCATTCTCCGGGTCAGTACGATTACAGTGATACCACATTTATATAGTTTTATGGGTTTTGTATTTACATCGTTCCCTATGAGATAAAACTGACCTGTTCTCCTCATTCTCCGGGTCAGTATGATTACAGTGATACCACATTTATATAGTTTTATGGGTTTTGTTATTACAGCGTTCCCTATGAGATAAAACTGACCTGTTCTCTTCATTCTCCGGGTCAGTACGGTTACAGTGATACCACATTTATATAGTTTATGGGGCTTGTATTTACAGCGTTCCCTATGAGATAAAACTGACCTGTTCTCTTCATTCTCCGGGTCAGTACGATTACAGTGATACCACATTTATATAGTTTTATGGGTGTTGTATTTACAGCGTTCCCTATGAGATAAAACTGACCTGTTCCCTTCCTTCTCCGGATCAGTACGATTACAGTGATACCACATTTATATAGTTTTATCGGTTTTGTTTTTATAGCGTTCCCTATGAGATAAAACTGACCTGTTCTTTTCATTCCCCTGGTCAGTACGATTATAGAGATTCCACATTTCTATACTTTTATGCGTTTTTTGTTTTTACAGCGTTCCCTATGAGATAAAACTGACCTGTTCCCTTCATTCTCCGGGTCAGTACGATTACAGTGATACCACATTTATATAGTTTTATGGGTTTTGTTTTTATAGCCTTCCCTATGAGATAAAACTGACCTGTTCTCTTCATTCTCCGGGTCAGTACGATTACAGTGATACCACATTTATATAGTTTTATGTGTTTTGTATTTACAGTATTCCATATGAGATAAAACTGACCTGTTCCCTTCATTCTCTGGGTCAGTACGGTTACAGGGATACCACATTTATATAGTTTATGGGTTTTGTATTTGCAGCGTTCCCTATGAGATAAAACTGACCTGTTCTCTTCATTCTCCGGGTCAGTACGATTACAGAGATACCACATTTATATAGTTTTATGGGGTTTGTATTTACAGTGTTCCCTATGAGATAAAACTGACCTGTTCCCTTCATTCTCCGGGTCAGTACGATTACAGTGATACCACATTTATATAGTTTATGGGTTTTGTTTTTACAGCGTTCCCTATGAGATAAAACTGACCTGTTCTCTTCATTCTCCGGGTCAGTACGATTACAGTGATACCACATTTATATAGTTTTATGGGTTTTGTTATTACAGTGTTCCCTATGAGATAAAACTGACCTGTTCCCTTCATTCTCCGGGTCAGTACGATTACAGTGATACCACATTTATATAGTTTATGGGTTTTGTTTTTACAGCGTTCCCTATGAGATAAAACTGACCTGTTCCCTTCATTCCCCGGGTCAGTACGATTACAGTGATACCACATTTATATAGTTTATGGGTTTTGTTTTTACAGCGTTCCCTATGAGATAAAACTGACCTGTTCTCTTCATTCTCCGGGTCAGTACGATTACAGTGATACCACATTTGTGAACACCCCTTACACCGCTGGCAGGCACAGGACTGATTTATGATCAGAACCACGCTGGGCCAGGCTGACCCTAACTGAATATGACACGGGTGTATGCTGGCAGTGTGAGATCAGTGGGCCAGCGTTATTTAACCCTTTACCTCTCTTCATGTGGCCCCAGTGTGTTCCAGTCAGTTAAGTTTTCTGCTGCTCTGCATTCCGGATGCTCTTCACAGCAGATGGTATCAACGAAATCCAACATTATCGGCCCTCGCCCGCATCCCCCCTGCCTCGCCTGCCGTCGCCCGCATCCCCTAAGCCTGCCGTCGCCCGCATCCCACCGCCTCGTCTGCCGCCGCTCCGCATCCCCACCGCCTCGCCTGCCGTCGCCCGCATCCTCACCCCCGCCCGCCTGCCGCCGCCCGCATCCTCACCCCTACCCCCGCCTCGCCTACCGTCGCCCGCATCCCACCGCCTCGTCTGCCGCCGCTCCACATCCCCACCGCCTCGCCTGCCGTCGCCCACATCCTCACTCCCGCCCCTTCCTCCCCGCCTCGCCTGCCGCCGCCCATCCCCCGCCTCGCCTGCCGTCGCCCGCATCCCCCTGCCTCACCTGCCGTCGCCGCATCCCCCCTGCCTGGCCTGCCGTCGCCCGCCTCCCCGCCTCGCCTGCCGTCGCCCGCATCACCGCTTTGCCTGCTGTCGCCTGCATCCCCCCACATCCCACCGCCTCGTCTGCCGTCACTCCGCATCCCCCGCCTGGCCTGCCGTCGCCCGCATCCCCCTGCCGTCGCCCGCTTCCCGCCGCCTGCCTGCCGCCTGCGCTTCCCCGCCTAGTCTGCCGCTGCGTCACATCCCGCCTCGCCTGACGTCGCCCTGCCTCGCCTGCCGCCGCCCGCATCCCCGCCTGCCTGACGTCAGCCCTGCCTCGCCTGCCGTCGCTCGCATCCCCCTCGCCTGACGTCGCCCGCATCCCCCGCCTCGCCTGCCGCCGCCCGCATCCACCCCCGCCTCGCCTGCCGCCGCCCGCATCCACTGCCCCCGCCACGCCTGGCCTGCTGTCGCACGCATCCCCTGCCTCGCCTTCCGTCGCCCGCATCCCCCCGCCTGGCCTTCCGTCGCCCGCATCCTCCGCCTCGCCTGCCATCGCCCGCATCCCCCCGCCTCGTCTTTCCTTACCTAAAATACTAAAGCAGCTTCATCATTACTGACCGGATTCTCCCAATAGTCACAACATCGGCTCGCCCCCCACAGGCCGGACATACCTGTTGCTTATGGTGGTCTCTTCTCATAAAGGAGCCTGCTGTTCTAGAAGCTTCCAGTTCTCTCCCTCTGATGGAGCCACGAAGGATGGACTGGAAGGAGATGAGCAGAATATTAGACCTCACCTTGGAGATCATCTCCCTGCTGAGCGGAGAGGTAAACCTTTCTAGATTTCTCTGCTTTATTGTATTCTGGAAGCAGTCAGACATTGGGATGGGGGAATCCATCATAGGAAGTGACAGGAAGAGTCCGGGCTCCTGGAGAACGGCCCCCAGACCTTCCAAGGGCCGGAGAAGCTGAAGATGGGCCCCCAGTATGGTCAGAGATGGGTCAGGCTACCAGGAGCCATGAGGAGGTAAGTAGGCAGGTTGTTCCCAGGAGGAGGAGATGGCGGCAGTGTGGCCTGGAGGGAGGATTTCTACCTATAGTCTGACACTAGAGGATACTAGAAGAGGGCTTCTCCACAACATAGCAGAGGAGTCTTTTCTGTAAGAGCAGTGAGACTATGGACTCTTTACTGTAAGAGAGCAGTGAGACTATGGACTCTTTACTGTAAGAGCAGTGAGACTATGGACTCTATACTGTAAGAGCAGTGAGACTATGGGCTCTTTACTGTATGAGCAGTGAGACTATGGACTCTTTACTGTAAGAGCAGTGAGACTATGGACTCTATACTGTAAGAGCAGTGAGACTATGGATTCTATACTGTAAGAGCAGTGAGACTATGGACTCTATACTGTAAGAGCAGTGAGACTATGGACTCTATACTGTAAGAGCAGTGAGACTATGGACTCTATACTGTAAGAGGAGTGAGACTATGGACTCTATACTGTAAGAGCAGTGAGACTATGGACTATATACTGTAAGAGCAGTGAGACTATGGACTCTATACTGTAAGAGCAGTGAGACTATGGACTCTATACTGTAAGAGCGCTGAGACTATGGACTCTTTACTGTAAGAGCAGTGAGACTATGGACTCTATACTGTAAGAGCAGTGAGACTATGGACTTTTTACTGTAAGAGCAGTGAGACTATGGACTCTATACTGTAAGAGCAGTGAGACTATGGACTCTTTACTGTAAGAGCAGTGAGACTATGGACTCTTTACTGTAGGAGCAGTGAGACTATGGACTGTATACTGTAAGAGCAGTGAGACTATGGACTCTATACTGTAAGAGTAGTGAGACTATGGACTCTATACTGTAAGAGCAGTGAGACTATGGACTCTATACTGTAAGAGCAGTGAGACTATGGACTCTATACTGTAAGAGCAGTGAGACTATGGACTCTTTACTGTAAGAGCAGTGAGACTATGGACTCTATACTGTAAGAGCAGTGAGACTATCGACTCTATACTGTAAGAGCAGTGAGACTATGGACTCTATACTGTAAGAGCAGTGAGACTATGGACTCTACACTGTAAGAGCAGTGAGACTATGGACTCTATACTGTAAGAGCAGTGAGACTATGGACTCTTTACTGTAAGAGCAGTGAGACTATGGACTCTTTACTGTAAGAGCAGTGAGACTATGGACTCTTTACTGTAAGAGCAGCGAGACTATGGACTCTATACTGTAAGAGCAGCGAGACTATGGACTCTTTACTGTAAGAGCAGCGAGACTATGGACTCTGTACTGTAAGAGCAGTGAGACTATGGACTCTGTACTGTAAGAGCAGTGAGACTATGGACTCTTTACTGTAAGAGCAGTCAGACTGTGGACTCTTTACTGTAAGAGCAGTGAGACTATGGACTCTTTACTGTAAGAGCAGTGAGACTATGGACTCTTTACTGTAAGAGCAGTGAGACTATGGACTCTTTACTGTAAGAGCAGTGAGACTATGGACTCTATACTGTAAGAGCAGTGAGACTATGGACTCTATACTGTAAGAGCAGTGAGACTATGGGCTCTATACTTTAAGAGCAGTGAGACTATGGATTCTATACTGTAAGAGCAGTGAGACTATGGACTCCTTACTGTAAGAGCAGTGAGACTATGGACTCCTTACTGTAAGAGCAGTGAGACTATGGACTCTATACTGTAAGAGCAGTAAGACTATGGACTCTATACTGTAAGAGCAGTGAGACTATGGACTCTATACTGTAAGAGCGGTGAGACTATGGACTCTTTACTGTAAGAGCGGTGAGACTATGGACTCTATACTGTAAGAGCAGTGAGACTATGGGCTCTATACTGTAAGAGCAGTGAGACTATGGACTCTTTACTGTAAGAGCAGTGAGACTATGGACTCTTTACTGTAAGAGCAGTGAGACTATGGGCTCTTTACTGTAAGAGCAGTGAGACTATGGACTCTATACTGTAAGAGCAGTGAGACTATGGACTCTATACTGTAAGAGCAGTGAGACTATGGACTCTTTACTGTAAGAGCAGTGAGACTATGGACTCTTTACTGTAAGAGCAGTGAGACTATGGACTCTATACTGTAAGAGCAGTGAGACTATGGACTCTATACTGTAAGAGCAGTGAGACTATGGACTCTATACTGTAAGAGCAGTGAGACTATGGACTCTATACTGTAAGAGCAGTGAGACTATGGACTCTTTACTGTAAGAGCAGTGAGACTATGGACTCTTTACTGTAAGAGCAGTGAGACTATGGACTCTATACTGTAAGTGCAGTGAGACTATGGGCTCTATACTGTAAGAGCAGTGAGACTATGGGCTCTATACTGTAAGAGCAGTGAGACTATGGGCTCTATACTGTAAGAGCAGTGAGACTATGGACTCTATACTGTAAGAGCAGTGAGAATATGGGCTCGTTACTGTAAGAACAGTGAGACTATGGACTCTATACTGTAAGAGCAGTGAGACTATGGGCTCTATACTGTAAGAGCAGTGAGACTATGGACTCTATACTGTAAGAGCAGTGAGACTATGGACTCTTTACTGTAAGAGCAGTGAGACTATGGACTCTATACTGTAAGAGCAGTGAGACTATGGACTCTATACTGTAAGAACAGTGAGACTATGGACCCTTTCTGTAAGAGCAGTGAGACTATGGACTCTATACTGTAAGAGCAGTGAGACTATGGACTCTTTACTGTAAGAGCAGTGAGACTATGGACTCTATACTGTAAGAGCAGTGAGACTATGGACTCTATACTGTAAGAGCAGTGAGACTATGGACTCTATACTGTAAGAGCAGTGAGACTATGGACTCTATACTGTAAGAGCAGTGAGACTATGGACTCTTTACTGTAAGAGCAGTGAGACTATGGACTCTTTACTGTAAGAGCAGTGAGACTATGGACTCTATACTGTAAGTGCAGTGAGACTATGGGCTCTATACTGTAAGAGCAGTGAGACTATGGGCTCTATACTGTAAGAGCAGTGAGACTATGGACTCTATACTGTAAGAGCAGTGAGAATATGGGCTATTTACTGTAAGAGCAGTGAGACTATGGACTCTATACTGTAAGAGCAGTGAGACTATGGACTCTATACTGTAAGAACAGTGAGACTATGGACCCTTTCTGTAAGAGCAGTGAGACTATGGACTCTATACTGTAAGAGCAGTGAGACTATGGGCTCTATACTGTAAGAGCAGTGAGACTATGGACTCTATACTGTAAGAGCAGTGAGACTATGGGCTCGTTACTGTAAGAACAGTGAGACTATGGACCCTTTCTGTAAGAGCAGTGAGACTATGGACTCTATACTGTAAGAGCAGTGAGACTATGGACTCTATACTGTAAGAGCAGTGAGACTATGGACTCGTTACTGTAAGAACAGTGAGACTATGGACCCTTTCTGTAAGAGCAGTGAGACTATGGACTCTATACTGTAAGAGCAGTGAGACTATGGACTCTTTACTGTAGGAGCAGTGAGACTATGGACTCTTTACTGTAAGAGCAGTGAGACTATGGACTCTTTACTGTAAGAGCAGTGAGACTATGGACTCTATACTGTAAGAGCAGTGAGACTATGGACTCTTTACTGTAAGAGCAGTGAGACTATGGACTCTGTACTGTAAGAGCAGTGAGACTATGGACTCTGTACTGTAAGAGCAGTGAGACTATGGACTCTGTACTGTAAGAGCAGTGAGACTATGGACTCTATACTGTAAGAGCAGTGAGACTATGGACTCTATACTGTAAGAGCAGTGAGACTATGGACTCTATACTGTAAGAGCAGTGAGACTATGGACTCTTTACTGTAAGAGCAGTGAGACTATGGACTCTATACTGTAAGAGCAGTGAGACTATGGGCTCTATACTGTAAGAGCAGTGAGACTATGGACTCTACACTGTAAGAGTAGTGAGACTATGGACTCTATACTGTAAGAGCAGTGAGACTATGGACTCTATACTGTAAGAACAGTGAGACTATGGACTCTATACTGTAAGAGCAGTGAGACTATGGACTCTTTACTGTAAGAGCAGTGAGACTATAGACTCTATACTGTAAGAGCAGTGAGACTATGGACTCTATACTATAAGAGCAGTGAGACTATGGACTCTGTACTGTAAGAGCAGTGAGACTATGGACTGTATACCGTAAGACCAGTGAGACTATGTACTCTATACTGTAAGAGCAGTGAGACTATGGACTCTTTACTGTAAGAGCAGTGAGACTATGGACTCTGTACTGTAAGAGCAGTGAGACTATGGACTCTATACTGTAAGAGCAGTGAGACTATGGACTCTTTACTGTAAGAGCAGTGAGACTATGGACTCTATACTGTAAGAGCAGTGAGACTATGGACTCTATACTGTAAGAGCAGTGAGACTATGGACTCTTTACTGTAGGAGCAGTGAGACTATGGACTCTTTACTGTAAGAGCAGTGAGACTATGGACTCTTTACTGTAAGAGCGGTGAGACTATGGAATTATGCTGATTGCAGAATTGGAGTTAGGAAGGCTTTTCCCCCTAAGATGAGGAATATTGGCTACTCCCTGCTGGGGTTTGCCTTTTTCTGGATCCACACTGTAGGATACATTCCTCTGACCTTGTCAGAATTGGGTTTGTGGCTCGGTTGTCTTTAGAGAGGTCAGACCTTTGTGGATTTGGCTTTAATGGCCGCTGTAAATTCCTCCTTTTGGATATTAAGTCCATGAAGAGCACATAATGGAGGAGACGTCTTCCTCGGTGTCGGGTTGGCCGTGATCTTCCACGTTTAGGTTTAATGAGGGGAGTTTGGGTGGAAGGTGGGATTGTGACCTCACTGTAGTCTCTGTATATGATGAGATCTGCTAGTGTCCCTCCATCCACAGGAATACACCATAGTGAAGAAGACACCGGGGAGGACTCCCATCATCCTGGAGTCAGGAGGGCGGACCCCCATCACAGAGCCTCCCCCCCTGATGCATGAGGAGAAGATCCTAGAACTCGCCCACAAGATGATGGAGCTGCTGACTGGAGAGGTGACACTGCTGGGAGTACTGGGAGATTCTCCAGTAATGGCACTGGAGGGGTCTGGGTGATGACGGTGTCATTTTGTTGTCAGGTTCCTGTAAGGTGTCAGGACGTCGCTGTCTATTTCACCATGGAGGAGTGGGAGTATATAGGAGGACACCAGGATCTGTACGTGGACGCCGTGAGGGAGGACCCCCGGCCCCTCACATCACAGGGTAAGAGGAGCCTATATATGTATACGGGCACAGGCTGGAGCACGTTTCTCACACGATTACCTGCGTTAGCGAAGCTGATGGACAATGTATCGCACTGTAGGACTATACCGTGCCTCGGAAAGTCCTCTCTTCTGGGCGCGACCCCTTTCACAGCGATTTCAGCCTGCAGTCGCCTACGGGATGATGCCACAAGGTTTGTACACCTGGATTTGGGGATTTATGGATTTTCTTCCCTGGAGATCCTCTCGCACTCTTTCAAGTTGAATGGGTTCTGTCGGTGGACAGCCATTTTCAGGTTTCTTCAGAGATGTTATGGGTTCAGGACTCTGGCTGGGCACCTGAAGGACGTTCAGAGTTGTCCCTCAGCCTCCTCTGTGTTGTCCTGACCGTGTGCTTAGGGACCATTATCTTGTTGGACGGAGAACCTTCATCTCAGTCTGAGGTCCAGAGCCCAGGATCAGGTTCTCATGAAGAATATCTCTGGACTTCGCTCCATTCAGCTTCCTTCCACCCTGACCAGCTTTCCTGTGTTCTGGGTCACCTCTCTTACCAAGGCCCTTCTCCCCCGATTACTTACTTTAGGGGGTGGTAGCTCTAGGGAGAGTCCTGGTTCTTTTTCTTCCATGTAGGAATTAGGGAGGCCGCTGTGCCCTTGGGAACTTTTAGTGCAGCAGAGATGTTTTGTCCGCTTCTCCAGATCTGAGCCTCCACCCAATCCTGTCTCTGAGCTCTACAGGCAGGTCTCTCCTCCTCATGTTTTGATTTTTGCTCTGATGCATTGTGAGCTGTGGGACTTCATACAGACGGAGCTGTGTGTTCCCAAATCATGTCCAATTACCTGAATGTACCACAGGAGAACATCTCAGAGATGGTTCGTGAAATGGGGACCCAAAGAAAAATGTCAAGTGTCATATCAAGGGGCTGAATACTTATGTTTAGGCCACATTTTATTTTTCTAAAATTCTGTTTTCACCTTTTCATTATGGGGTATTGAGTGCAGAATGATGGGGACTTACATCTTATCATTGACTTCAACTGTTTCCATTGGTCCCGTGGCCACAGGTGTATAACATCCAGCCTCTAGCCATGCAGTCTACCATTACCACAGTGTATAACATCCAGCCTCTAGCCATGCAGTCTACCATTACCACAGTGTATAACATCCAGCCTCTAGCCATGCAGTCTACCATTACCACAGTGTATAACATCCAGCCACTAGCCATGCAGTCTACCATTACCACAGTGTATATCATCCAGCCTCTAGCCATGCAGTCTACCATTACCACAGTGTATAACATCCAGCCTCTAGCCATGCAGTCTACCATTACCACAGTGTATAACATCCAGCCTCTAGCCATGCAGTCTACCATTACCACAGTGTATAACATCCAGCGTCTAGCCATGCAGTCTACCATTACCACAGTGTATAACATCCAGCCTCTAGCCGTGCAGTCTACCATTACCACAGTGTATAACATCCAGCCTCTAGCCGTGCAGTCCACCATTACCACAGTGTATAACATCCAGCCTCTAGCCATGCAGTCTACCATTACCACAGTGTATAACATCCAGCCTCTAGCCATGCAGTCTACCATTACCACAGTGTATAACATCCAGCCTCTAGCCATGCAGTCTACCATTACCACAGTGTATAACATCCAGCCTCTAGCCATGCAGTCTACCATTACTACAGTGTATAACATCCAGCCTCTAGCCATGCAGTCTACCATTACCACAGTGTATAACATCCAGCCTCTAGCCATGCAGTCTACCATTACCACAGTGTATAACATCCAGCCTCTAGCCATGCAGTCTACCATTACCACAGGTGTATAACATCCAGCCTCTAGCCATGCAGTCTACCATTACCACAGTGTATAACATCCAGCCCCTAGCCATGCAGTCTACCATTACCACAGTGTATAACATCCAGCCTCTAGCCATGCAGTCTACCATTACCACAGTGTATAACATCCAGCCTCTAGCCATGCAGTCTACCATTACCACAGTGTATAACATCCAGCCTCTAGCCGTCCAGTCTACCATTACCACAGTGTATAACATCCAGCCTCTAGCCATGCAGTCTACCATTAGCACAGTGTATAACATCCAGCCTCTAGGCATGGAGTCTACCATTACCACAGTGTATAACATCCAGCCTCTAGCCATGCAGTCTACCATTAGCACAGTGTATAACATCCAGCCTCTAGCCATGGAGTCTACCATTACCACAGTGTATAACATCCACCCTCTAGCCATGCAGTCTACCATTACCACAGTGTATAACATCCAGCCTCTAGCCATGCAGTCTACCATTACCACAGTGTATAACATCCAGCCTCTAGCCATGCAGTCTACCATTACCTCAGTGTATAACATCCAGCCTCTAGCCATGCAGTCTACCATTACCACAGTGTATAACATCCAGCCTCTAGCCATACAATCTACCATTACCACAGTGTATAACATCCAGCCTCTAGCCATGCAGTCTACCATTACCACAGTGTATAACATCCAGCCTCTAGCCATGCAGTCTACCAGTACCACAGTGTATAACATCCAGCCTCTAGCCATACAATCTACCATTACCACAGTGTATAACATCCAGCCTCTAGCCATGCAGTCTACCATTACCACAGTGTATAATATCCAGCCTCTAGCCATGCAGTCTACCATTACCACAGTGTATAACATCCAGCCTCTAGCCATGCAGTCTGCCATTACCACAGGGTATAACATCCAGCCTCTAGCCGTGCAGTCTACCATTACCACAGTGTATAACATCCAGCCTCTAGCCGTGCAGTCTACCATTACCACAGTGTATAACATCCAGCCTCTAGCCATACAGTCTACCATTACCACAGTGTATAACATCCAGCCTCTAGCCATGCAGTCTACCATTACCACAGTGTATAACATCCAGCCTCTAGCCATGCAGACTACCATTACCACAGGTGTATAACATCCAGCCTCTAGCCATGTAGTCTACCATTACCACAGTGTATAACATCCAGCCTCTGGCCATGCAGTCTACCATTACCACAGTGTATAACATCCAGCCTCCAGCCATGCAGTCTACCATTACCACAGTGTATAACATTCAGCCTCTAGCCATGCAGTCTACCATTACCACAGTGTATAACATCCAGCCTCTAGCCATGCAGTCTACCATTACCACAGTGTATAACATCCAGCCTCTAGCCATGCAGTCTACCATTACTACAGTGTATAACATCTAGCCTCTAGCCATACAGTCTACCATTACCACAATGTATAACATCCAGCCTCTAGCCATGCAGTCTGCCATTACCACAGTGTATAACATCCAGCCTCTAGCCATGCAGTCTGCCATTACCACAGTGTATAACATCCAGCCTCTAGCCATGCAGTCTACCATTACCACAGTGTATAACATCCAGCCTCTAGCCATGCAGTCTACCATTACCACAGTGTATAACATCCAGCCCCTAGCCATGCAGTCTACCATTACCACAGTGTATAACATCCAGCCTCTAGCCATGCAGTCTACCATTACCACAGTGTATAACATCCAGCCTCTAGCCATGCAGTCTACCATTACCACAGTGTATAACATCCAGCCTCTAGCCATGCAGTCTACCATTACCACAGTGTATAACATCCAGCCTCTAGCCATGCAGTCTACCATTACCACAGTGTATAACATCCAGCCTCTAGCCATGCAGTCTGCCATTACCACAGTGTATAACATCCAGCCTCTAGCCATGCAGTCTGCCATTACCACAGTGTATAACATCCAGCCTCTAGCCATGCAGTCTACCATTACCACAGAGTATAACATCCAGCCTCTAGCCATGCAGTCTACCATTACCACAGTGTATAACATCCAGCCTCTAGCCATGCAGTCTATCATTACCACAGTGTATAACATCCAGCCTCTAGCCATGCAGTCTACCATTACCACAGTGTATAACATCCAGCCTCTAGCCATGCAGTCTACCATTACCACAGTGTATAACATCCAGCCTCTAGCCGTGCAGTCTACCATTACCACAGTGTATAACATCCAGCCTCTAGCCATGCAGTCTACCATTACCACAGTGTATAACATCCAGCCTCTAGCCATGCAGTCTACCATTACCACAGTGTATAACATCCACCCTCTAGCCATGCAGTCTACCATTACCACAGTGTATAACATCCACCCTCTAGCCATGCAGTCTACCATTACCACAGTGTATAACATCCAGCCTCCAGCCATGCAGTCTACTTTTACCAAAGTGGTGACAGAATTGCCTCTGTGGTCCTGTAATCTGTGGTCTGATGCCACTGCTGCCAACAGTCTCTTCCTGACATGTCACTTCCTTCACTGTGAGCGCTATTACTGTGAAGTGGAAGGAATGACAGCAACTCAGAGTCGCTGGGTAGCAACTGACGCTCTGCTGACTAAGTAACTGCAAAGTGCAGACCTCTTCTGACATTAACGTCAGCACAATAACTGGACTGGGAGCTTCTTGGCATGGGTTTGCATGGCTGCTGCATGCCAGCCTTCCCTCACCAAGCACAAAGTGTGGAATAGAGGGCCTAAAGCACGTCACCACCGCACTCTGGAGCAGTGGACTCATCTTCTGTGCAGTAAACAGTCCCACTTCTCTCACTGCATTGTGCCAGCTATATGGTCTCGTGGAGGAGGGGTCATTCTATAGGGGATATTCAGGAGTGACCTTGACCTCTTGGTTCCATTAAGAGAAATCTTAAAGCTTCATCAGATAAGATGTAGACAATGGTATGGTGACCGCTTTCTGCTCCTCCATGACTGTGTTTCAGTTTGCAGGCTCCATAAAGACATGGTTGGGGGTGTCTGACAAAACCTAACCAGCCGCTCAGAGCCCCGACCTCAATGTCATCCAAAACCAGAACTGAGACTGCGAGCCCGACCCTCTCCTCTAACCTCAGGCTCTGACCTCACCAGTCTGCTGGATGAAGGGACGAAAATTCCCACAGACACCCTCCAAAATCTTGTGGAAAGGGGGGACCAACTCCATATTAATGTCTATGGATGTAGAGATCATGCAAAGAGGTATCTCCAAAGCAAGAGACCCCTCTCTTCTGTGCCACTTCAGGGCTTCAGATGGCGACCAATGCGACTTATTATTGCAAAATAGCGAAATGACTGTAGTCTTGTCGCCATTTGCGTCTAGACCTGCCGCTTTAAGAATTCACACTGCAGACACACAGCAATCCAGTAACAGAGCTCTGTTATTAGTGAGGAGGCTGCCGATTGGTCACAGTATCCGCGGCCCGCCCTGCCATTGGCTGCTCCTCTCACACCCAGCAGCAGCTTGCTCTTCAGTAATGAAAACGGGGAGCGCGCTCACTGCCGACTGCTCCATAGAACAGGTTAGCCTGACACGGTGTTCAGCGAATGCTTAACATTAGCAAGTGGCGAGATGACTGATGATCACCTCTCCACTTCACTTCCAATCAGAGCAGAAAAAGTGCAAAGGTAAAACGGGAAGGGATAAAGGAAGAAACCTACTTTTCAACCCCAACAGCGGGGAAGCTTCTTCCTCCACTTCAAAACAAAGACGCCATCCAGGTACGGGAAGACTCGGCTCCTTTCTAAACACCTGCGAGCAAGTAACGTCAAACTCTTAAATATCATAAAGGAGGGATATCGTATAGAGCGAATCTTCCCCTCCCCAAAAATTCACAAAATGTAACCTCTTAACAAAATACCTTTTAAAGAGGGCATTAGGGGCAATAGAACCGGTTCCAAATAATCAGGAAGGCCAGGGCCATTACTCTCACCTGTATCGCATTATAAAACTATTATAATAACTATCATAAACCTGAATCCCCTAAACAAGTATGTTTCTTATCAAACATTCAAAATGGAAATGCCAAGAACAATATTGAAATTGATAAAAGGACGAGCAGCAATGGCCTCCATTGATCTGAGAGATGCTTATTATGATGTCCCTATCCACAAAAGTTCAAGAAAGTTCCTGAGATTTGCGATTCAGATGGGGGACCACATCCAAAATTGCCAGTTTTTATGTTTCTTCCTCTGTGCCAAGAAATTTTACCAAGATCATGGCGGAGGTTGTGGCAGTACTCAGACAGAAGGCAGTACTGGTCATCCCATATCTGGACGACCTGCTGGTAGTGACAGACAATAAAAATCAACTGTCATCTGCAGATAGTGCTGACCCATCTCCAGTCCCTGTGATGGATCAACTGGGAAAAATGCAGTTTAATACCAAACAACCAAAAGACCTTCCTAGAGTCCAACTCCCAAAGGTCATTTCTTCCGCCTCAAAAGTTAAAAAATTTACAGTCCTGGGGAGTTCAAGAAAAGAACCGTCTGTTGTATCAGAGCAGCCATGAAAATACTAGGCAGCCTTTCGTCATGTATGCCTGCTGTGGCCTGGGCCCAATTTCATCTAGGGCACCTTCAATCGCTTCTCCTAACCAAATGGAACAGATTTCAAATACTGGACAGATGTATACTCCTAAACCAAGTGTTTATTAGAATCTGGAAGATGTCGGGATTCAGGGCTGGGGGGGCTCTGACACAGCAAACATCTTACTAGGACAGATGGCCACTCATCATAAGACAGCAGTCCTCAAATTTCAGAGAACGCAACTTGGGAAGCAGTGAAAGTAACAGCAGATCTAACGAAAAACTCATATTTTGATAGTCGGACAATTCAACAGCAGTGTCCTTTATACAACATCGAGGAGGAACAAGACATAATCTACTGCAAAACCTGTCAGACAAAATATTTTTGCGAGCAGAACGAAGTATAATCTCAATCTCCGCAGTACATCTGAAGGGATCCTTAAATAGGAGAGCGGATGTCACGGATGATGTTGCAGATTGCTGGAACTTATAAATAAACGACTGACTGGCTTGATCCCAAACTAAGGAGCATATAGGTGAGCCCTATAAGACCCTAAGAGCCCTCCCTAACTGCTACACCCATGCAAAGACCTCAATGGTAGGCGATTGCATGCCCACATACCTAAGGGCTGCGTGACACCTGAAAACCCTATAATAGTGGGGGGACACGACCACCGGCTCCCTGCACTGAATACGGACTGAGTCAGGGTCACCTAGAATCAAGCCAGCAAGGAAACACAATAAAGGGAAAAGACTTATCTGAGCAAACAGCAGCAGCCTCCAGCAGTGAACACTGCATCCAGGAAGTAGTATAAACCGTAAAGTGAGGCAGCATGGGAGGGAATATAAAGGAGCTGACAAAGAACGTCATACAAAAGGTAGGGGAAACATCTGTCTGACCTTCTCACAGAGCTGGCGGTGACAGCGGATTACCTAAGCTGCCATACCCTAGTTCCAAGGGAATGCTCACTATGTCCAGAAGTATTTCAGATGATAATGGGACAGTCCTCTAATAGATCTCCTCGTCTCTTGGAAAAATTGCCAAGTAGATCTGTTCTTTTCCTTCAACCCCAGGGACACTCCAGCAGCAGTGGATGCCTTCAATCGGGATTGGACATCTCATCTAGTATATGCATTCCCTCTCATTCCATTGATTCCCAGAGTTGTTCAAAAGTTTTAGAGGGAAAAGTGTACGTTGAGCCTTTAAGATCCTTAAAAAATGTCCTTTCGGGTGTCGGAAGAGATGTGATCATTTTAAAACTTAACATTACTATTAACTTAGATTTGCTTCAGGATGGGTTAGATTTGGGACTCTTTCTCAGTACCCTCAGAGTCCAAGTCTCTGCCTTAGGTGCCCTGTATAACGCCAGCCTGGCAATAATTCCTTGGGTAGCTATGTTTTTAGAGACAGCAGAAAGGCGTGTGCAGGCCATGCCTGCAATGCACAGGGGGCCGCCACATGCGGATCGTGGACCCATTCACTTAACTACTTTGGGGGAAGGAGTGATGAGCCTAAAAATGATTTCTGGGGGGATGGAGAACAAGCTATCTGACTACTTTGGGGTGCAGTGGGAATGGGATTAGTCTGGGGGAGGGGGGTGAAATCTAAGTGTGATTGGTGCAGCTCTGTGGGAGTAAACAAAATATGCGGTACCAATTTATATCGGACAGTGGTGGGGAGGGCAGCCCCCAGTCACTTAAAATGAGTGAGGGATGCGCCTCCCCACTGTCAGTAAGTGTATGGTTTGTGGGAGGGGGTCCCCCATATACTGGTCCCTTAGGAGGATTCCAAGGAGCAGTGATGATCTTTGCTATCTATTTTTCTAAAAAGTTGTAAACCTCTTTAACCACCTGAGGACCGCCTAATGCACGGATGCGTCCGGCGGGCGGTGCTCTTACTCTGGGTGGACGCATCGGCGCGTCATCTCGCGAGACGCGAAATTAGCTGTGAACACACGCGTCTCTACAGTTATACTGCCGAGATGCTGGCAGGCTGTAGATGCGAAATAAATCGCATCAAACAAGTATATCAGACGCTGTTTTGTTTTGTTAACAGATATACCTGCTCCTCTGGTCCCATTAGCTGGGATCGACCACCAGAGGAGCAGGGAGCTATGTAAAGTAGCACCGAACACTACACTAACCCCCCCCACTTATTAACCCCTTTATCACCCCATATAGACTCCCTGATCACCCCCCTGTCACTGATCACCCCCCCTGTAAGGCTCCATTTACATGTCCATATGTGTTTTGCAGATCCACGGACACCGGCAATGTGCATTCCGCATTTTGCAATTCCGGATCCGAGTGGGACAAAGTCTGTCCCCATAGAAATGAATGGGTCCGCAATTCCGTTCCGCAAACCGAATTGCAGACGTGTGAATGGGATATAAGGGTCCCTTATCACCGCCAGTTAGTTAGCTACTTGTTAGGTAGTTAGCGCCCACCGCACCGCAGTCACTGATTTTGGCAGAGATGTTTTCATCCACATTGATCGATGCGAATGAAGAAATCTGTGCCGTTCATTTTCTTTCTTTTTTCAGCGCAGAAGCTAAACGGAAAAAAAAAATCTCATTCCCCGTCTGCTCAATATACGGAGAATGGCAGAAACTCCTAATGCTGGCCATACGTGTAATGATTGCGGAGACCCTCAACTGCCAGGGCAGTACAAACACCTCACATGTGACCCCATTTTAGAAAGAAGACACCCCAAGGTATTCCGTGAGGGGTATGGCGAGTTCATGGAAAATTTTATTTTTTGTCACAAGTTAGTGGAATATGAGACTTTGTAAAAAAAAATATATCAATTTCCTCTAACTTGTGCCAAAATTTTTTTTTTTCTGTAAACTCGCCATGCCCCTCACAGAATACCTTGGGGTGTCTTCTTTCCACAATGGGGTCACATGTGGGGTATTTACACTGCCCTGGCATTTTAGGGGTCCTAAAGCGCGAGAATCCAAAATGCGTAAAAATGGCTCGTGAAATTCTAAAAGTACTCATTGGTCTTCGGGCCTCTTGCGCAGCCTTGGCTGCAAAAAGTGTCACTCATGTAGGTCGCCAGCACTTAGTGAGAAGCTGTAGGGCAATGAGTTTTTGGGGTGTATTTACATATACCCATGCTGGGTGTGAGAAATATCGCTGTAAACGACAACTTTTTACATTTTTTTATTCAAAGTTGTCAGTTTACAGAGATATTTCTCTCACCCAACATGGGTATATATAAAGATACACACCAAAACACATTGCCCTACTTCTCCTGAGTACGGCGATACCACATGTGTGACACTTTTTTGCTGCCAAGATGCGCAAAGGGGCCCTAAAACCAATGAGTACCTTTTAGGAGGGCATTTTTACGCATTTGGATGTTCACTCTTTAGGACCCCTAAAATGCCAGGGCAGTATAAATACCCCACAAGTGACCCCATTTCGGAAAGTAGACACCCCAAGGTATTCACTGAGGGGCATAGTGAGTCCGTCTGAGATTTTTTTTGCCAGAAGTTAGCAGAAAAGGGGAGACTTTATTAGAGCTCACTATGCCTTCATGGCTTTTCAGG
>JAKVIS010002367.1:0-23325 GCA_033119425.1 Bufotes viridis | reverse complement strand
GTGACATCACTGTGTTTATTATCTCTGCACTGTGACATCACTGTGTTTATTATCTCTGTACTGTGACATCACTGTGTTTATTATCCCTGTATTGTGACATCACTGTGTTTATTATCCGTGTACTGTGACATCACTGTGTTTATTATCCCTGTATTGTGACATCACTGTGTTTATTATCCCTGTACTGTGACATCACTGTGTTTATTATCTCTGCACTGTGACATCACTGTGTTTATTATCCCTGCACTGTGACATCACTGTGTTTATTATCCCTGTACTGTGACATCACTGTGTTTATTATCCCTGTACTGTGACATCACTGTGTTTATTATCCCTGTACTGTGACATCACTGTGTTTATTATCCCTGTACTATGACATCACTGTGTATATTATCCCTGCGCCTCTGGCCTGAGGTTGTCGGGTTACCGGCACATTGTTTATTTTTAACAGTCTGTTATGTTTTATATATTTAAGACATGGTTATTTTGACTGTTTGACTCATCAGTTTACTAAATTTCTACTAACTAATCTTGTCATGTTTTTACTTTCCAGAAAAACCGATGTGGTACCCCTGATTGTTACCCTGTGAGACTGTGCCTTGTTCTGCGACATGAGGGGAGATAAAATTACTGGGGACTATTAGATATTGATATTGATCTTTACCAACTACAAATCCAGGATTGATTTTTGGAAACCCAGCCCCATATGGATATGGGTCCTTGGGCCTCTAGAGACATGCCTTAGTGTGCACATGGTATTTGGCATTTTTGCCACTTTTTTTTAGAGCTTGTTGAGAGCTAATACTTGTCACTTTTCTTTAGTATCACATTTGTCACTTGCACTGCATGGCACTTGCACTAGCACTTTATACTGTGTTCACTGGGTCTAATGAAATATCTATTTTTTATTATTTATTTTATGTCTATTATTATTATATTTTATGTTTATTATTTTTATTTTATGACATGATGGTCTATCACGTATATTGTATTGAATATATATTATCATTGGATACATATATTGTACTGCATATATATTATCATGGTACATGTTGTAACGAGTAGTATTGTATTTTGAACTTGCACATTGCACTTTATTAAGATCATAGATCATGATATTATTAATGCTATCTTTCACGATTGAGGACAGGCATTTTCTCTCCCCTTTTTTAGAGGTTCCCCCCCCCCCCTCCCCTCTTCCCCCGTTTCCCCTTCCCCCTCTCCCCCCCCTTTCCCTCCGCCCGTTCCTCTCCCCTCCCCTCCATTTTTGGTACTGTCTCCCATTTTGGCGAGTTTTCAACGCAATGTTGTCAATGTTTTGCTGTAGAGGGCAATGTTGCCCCTGTCCAAGATGGCAAAGACGGCCTCGTGAGGCAGAGTTTAGTGCTGGGGATAGTGTAATGTGACGATTAGTCACGTGACGGGCTCGAGATCTCGCGAGATCTTCAGACGACAGGGAGAGCTATGTGGATCTGATACGCCCCTCCCTGCAACGTCATGGGTGAGACATCGTGATATCTCGAGCGGGATCCAATGTTAGGATATGGCTACTTCCGTCTTTATTCAGGTGCGAACAATGAGGGCCCATTTCGGATAATTGGACATATGACTGGGAGGATGGGTATATATGACTGTTGGTTAGAGTGGACAAACACGCCCCCCTGAAGAAGCAAGGTGAAACACGCGTTGGGTTGGTATCTTCTCTCCCTCTGTGCTCCTGGTGGGTAGATGCCCTTTTTCATACCGCTAGTTACCTGTAGTTCATGCAGGACTTAGGTTGCTCATGACATACAGTGCGGTTGGATACATGTATTAGAGAGTGCACCCTTGGTGACTCCATATACTGCGTGTATGACCAGCACTGTGTATGCATGATAGTATGGTTTTGTGCTCTAATATGTAGTCAGCAATCATGTTACATCAGTCATTTGTTTCATGTGTGTTACACAGTTCTTTTTGACGCTCATTTGCTGGAGATTTGTTATCAGAGTGAGGGCTTTTAACTACTGTAGGAGTCCTGTGGGAGGGAGGGGTTGTGCTTGTCACAGTATTGTCCTGCACTGCTACCACTACATGATTTGTGTTCTGTGTATATGTTATAATATGTTTTTTAAACAATACAGAATGATGTGACATTATATGTGTGTAATTGTATATTTGGTGTGCTATTGCGTAGAAACACACATTCAACTATTGGTATTTTTCTGATTGGTTGTTAGTGACATCACCGTGTTTATTATCTCTGCACTGTGACATCACTGTGCTTATTATCCCTGTACTGTGACATCACTGTGTTTATTATCCCTGTACTGTGACATCACTGTGCTTATTATCCCTGTACTGTGACATCACTGTGTTTATTATCCCTGTACTGTGACATCACTGTGTTTATTATCTCTGCACTGTGACATCACTGTGCTTATTATCCCTGTACTGTGACATCACTGTGCTTATTATCCCTGTACTGTGACATCACTGTGCTTATTATCCCTGTACTGTGACATCACTGTGTTTATCATCCCTGTACTGTGACATTAATAATTTAACCACATTTGCAGCAATTATGGTACTGTGAACTGTAAAATGTTTATAATTACACTCTTTTCACATTTCGTCTTGAGTGTCTTTTTCCGGTAAATAGACCCTTAAAACATATGCCTCTGCCTGGCATGCATTCTCCTTAGGTGCCTACGTTGGGCTAAGTTCCCACTTCAGTTATTTGGTCAGTTATTTCCATCAGAAATTGTGAGCCAAAACCAGTAGTGAAACCTACACAGAGGCAAGATTTGCAACTGTTCTGTGTTTTTGAGCTGGATTTGGCTGACAATAACTGATGGAAATAACTGATCAAATAACTGAAGTGTGAACTCAGCCTTAATTAAAATGTCCATTTTGATGGACGCTTTAACATGGAATAGCGCACTCTGCTGCACTATTTTATTTGGCTAAGGCCTCATGCACACGGTCGTTGTGCGGCCGTTCCGTGCATTGGAGACCGCAACTTGTCTCATTCCTGTCATTAGTACCAGGGTCCTTTAGGGTTAGATAGGACTTATAGGTATTCCTGTGTATGAACTCACCTACCTCTGGGGTTTGTTCATACTGGTAGTCAGCCAGGGCTTTGATTAGGGTTTTCACTAGGATGTGTCCATCTTCCTTCACTAGTTTTCAGGCCTTATTTCCTTTTCCCTTTCCCTCCTGTTCGATGTGGGGTTTCCCTCCCACACTAGAGAGTGACAGGTGAACTCCGATCAAGGTGTAGAATAGTGGCTGCAATGTCTTTGTCTGAGCTTAGCAACATCCCTACCAACCAATAGGAAAGTTGCCTACCCCTTTAGTATATAAGAACCTCCCCAGCAGCCATTTTCTACAGTTTATTACAGTTAAGAGAGAGACAGCATCTCTCTGCTTTGCTGTGTCATTACATCAGATAGTTAGTTAGTTAGTTTATATATATAATACAGATAGTTAGTGGGAGATAGTCGGTGTAGGTTAGATAGTGATATAGTGTAGCTGTTCCATACATACATGCTACATACATAGTTCTGTGATTTCACAAGTTCACTACTGCACTAATCACTAATATATAGTCAGACCTGTTAAAATGTGAAGTTGCCCGTATTGCACCAAAATATTCGCACTATAAGTGCCGATTTCGCGAATATATTGGAGCACTCTATGTGCATATAAAGCTATTGTAATGATCTGCCTTGCCAACCATTTTCTCCAGTCTCAGGAAACTTCTAGCAGCTTGAAAAATGTCGCTATAGTGAACCACGCCTGTATTGCACGCGCATCACGCGCATATTATATTGCCAATTTTTGCAAACAAGACCATATTTGCGAATTCGCTAATATATGATGAATATTCTACCAAATATTCGCAAAATATCGCAAATTCGAATATTGCCCCTGCCGCTCATCACTAATGTAGAAATATCTTTAAGATGATCAAAAGAAATGGGAAGCCCCCAAAGCTAAATTTCACGTTGTGGCTAGGATAACCAAATACTTACGTTATTAAAAAATGTTAGTTCTTCCTTTTTAATACATTTGCAGACGTTTCTAAAATTTTGTTTTCACTTTCTCATTAAGGGGTATTGAGTGCATAATGATGGGGGGGCTTTTTTTTTTATCACAAGATTGCAAAATAACAAACAATGAAAAAAGTCGAATGGTCTGAAGACTTTCCGAATGCATTGTAGACAGGGCCGGGCCGACACAGAGGCTGGGGAGGCTCCAGCCTCAGGGCGCTCCAGCCTCAGGGCGCAGGCAGGGGCCGGCGAGAGGGAGAGGGACTGACAGGGGGGAACCGCTCAGCGCTCCCTCCTGTCATTCCCTGAGCCAGGCCCTGTCAGAGCGCTCCTCTCACCTCCATTATGCTGCTTCAGGCCCCCAGCATCAGGCCCCGGTGCCTCAGGCTCTAACTAGAAACAGAGTAGCAGGTGGGCGGAGCCTAACGGACCTCCGTTAGGCTCCGCCCACCTGCTTAATGTGAGGCAGCGCTGGGGTCTGATCCTGGAAGCCTGAGAAGTGACCATAATGGAGGTGAGAGGAGCTTCTGATGGGGCCCGGCATTAAGTACAGTGAAAATGCCGGGCCCCCTTTCATTAAGTCTGTGACAACATGGGGGCAGAAAGTGCATGACAACATGGGGGGTAAAAGAGCATGAAAAGATGGGGGAGAATGACAGGGGGCAGAAAAAGCATGACAAGAAGAGGGGATTATGACAAGAGGGGGAGAATGACAAGAGGGGGCATGACAAATTACTATGTAGGGGCACTGCTGTGTGGTTGAGGGGGTGTGGGGACATTACTGTGTGGGGGCAGTGTGGCGGACATTACTGTGTGGGGGCAGTGTGGCGGACATTACTGTGTGGGGGGCAGTGTGGCGGACATTACTGTGTGGGGGCAGTGTGGCGGACATTACTCTGTGGGGGCAGTGTGGCGGACATTACTCTGTGGGGGCAGTGTGGCGGACATTACTCTGTGGGGGGCAGTGTGGCGGACATTACTGTGCGGGGGCAGTGTGGCGGACATTACTGTGCGGGGGCAGTGTGGCGGACATTACTGTGCGGGGGCAGTGTGGCGGACATTACTGTGTGGGGGCAGTGTGGCGGACATTACTGTGTGGGGGCAGTGTGGCGGACATTACTGTGCGGGGGCAGTGTGGCGGACATTACTGTGTGGGGGCAGTGTGGCGGACATTACTGTGCGGGGGGCAGTGTGGCAGACATTGCTGTGCGGGGGGCAGTGTGGCGGACATTACTGTGTGGGGGCAGTGTGGCGGACATTACTGTGTGGGGGCAGTGTGGCGGACATTACTGTGTGGGGGCAGTGTGGCGGACATTACTGTGTGGGGGCAGTGTGGCGGACATTACTGTGTGGGGGACACTACAGTGTGGGGTGGCATTATACAAAAGCTCTGCAGATGCAACTCCCATGTATTGGGTCACCACAATTTGGGTGGTCAATCACTAAATGAACCCTGTTATGGGGAGAATCTGTGGATGACACATATTTGTCCCACAGACACCCCCCACCCCCCAAAACAGGGTTAATTTACTGAATGACCACCAATAAAAGAGGTATTCTACTACTCCCTCTCCATCCCCCCGCTCCTTGGATATAATCTTATTAACTATATAACTGTAGTAAATCACTACAGTTATATAGTTAAGATTATATACAGTGTGGGGGGGGGGGGTGTAGCAGAATACAGTTACTGCACGGGCCCCACTGGCGCTGTCATCAAAAAAGCAGATACAACCCCACAGCCTCACCCCTTGTATTGGGGGTCATTCCTACATGGACCCTGTTATGGGGAGGGGGGATCTGTGGATGACACATATGTGTCATCCACAGATTCCCCAATAACAGTATCATCCATCACAGATCCCCCATAGCAGTGTCATCCACAAGTTGGAGGGGGGGGGGGGCGCAGTTGGGCAGCTCAGCCTCTGTTGGTGGTGGACCTTGTCCCAGCCCTGATTGTAGGCCAAAGCTACAAATGTTCCCCAAATGTTACTATAATATCAATGTTTAAAACAAATCAATTATATTTTGCCCAGTTAAACGAGTGTGTGGCGTGTTCAATAGATTTTAAAGAAAATTTTGCTTCACTGGGTTCAGCTCTTAATACTCTACCATCCATTGGGAATATTCACAATATCATACGACAGATGTTGATGCTAATTTTATTTGGCTAAGGCCTCATGCACACGGTCGTTGTGCGGCCGTTCCGTGCATTGGAGACCACAACTTGTCTCATTCCTGTCATTAGTACCAGGGTCCTTTAGGGTTAGATAGGACTTATACGTATTCCTGTGTATGAACTCACCTACCTCTGGGGTCTGTTCATACTGGTAGTCAGCCAGGGCTTTGATTAGGGTTTTCACTAGGATGTGTCCATCATCCTTCACTAGTTTTCAGGCCTTATTTCCTTTTCCCTTTCCCTCCTGTTCGATGTGGGGTTTCCCTCCCACACTAGAGAGTGACAGGTGAACTCCGATCAAGGTGTAGAATAGTGGCTGCAATGTCTTTGTCTGAGCTTAGCAACATCCCTACCAACCAATAGGAAAGTTGCCTACCCCTTTAGTATATAAGAACCTCCCCAGCAGCCATTTTCTACAGTTTATTACAGTTAAGAGAGAGACAGCATCTCTCTGCTTTGCTGATGTCATTACATCAGATAGTTAGTTAGTTAGTTAGTTGATTGGTATACATAAATACCTACCAGATAGTTGGTGGGGAGATGGTCGAGTGTGAGGTTGAGATAGTGATATAGTGTAGCTGTTCCCATACATACATGCTACATGCATAGTTCTGTGATTTCACAAGTTCCTATCTGCACTAATCACTAATATATAGTCGAGACCTGTTAAAATGTGAAGTTGCCCGTATTGCACCAAAATATTCGCACCATAAATTTTGATTCACATGAATATAGCTGGAGCACCCTATGTCTTTGCATATAAAGCTATTGTAATGATCTGCCTTGCCAACCATTTTCTCCAGTCTCAGGAAACTTCTAGCAGCTTGAAAGATATAGCTATAGTGAACCACGCCTGTATTGCACGCGCATCACGCGCATATTATATTGCCAATTTTGCAAACAAGACCATATTTGCGGGTTCGCTAATATATGATGAATATTCTACCAAATATTACGCAAAATATGCGTAAATTCGAATATTGCCCCTGCCGCTCATCACTAACGTAGAAATATCTTTAAGATGATCAAAAGAAATGGGAAGCCCCAAAAGCTAAATTTCACGTTGTGGCTAGCATAACCAAATACTTACGTTATTAAAAATGTTAGTTCTTCCTTTTAATACATTTTGCCAGACGTTTCTAAAATTTTGTTTTCACTTTCTCATTAAGAATTATTGGCGCATAATGATGGGAGGACTTTTTTTTATCACAAGATTGCAAAATAACAAACAATGAAAAAAGTCGAATGGTCTGAAGACTTTCTCGAATCGTTGTAGGCCAAAGCTACAAATGTTCCCCAAATGTTACTATAATATCAATGTTTAAAACAAATCAATTATATTTTGCCCAGTTAAACGAGAGTGTGTGGCGTGTTCAATAGATTTTAAAGAAAATTTTGCTTCACTGGGTTCAGCTCTTAATACTCTACCATCCATTGGGAATATTCACAATATCATACGACAGATGTTGATGCTACTTGCCATCAAACAAGCAGAACTGTGCTTGCATTTCTGTGAAGAAAGCTAGGATGGAAACTGGAAACTTAATGGATTCTGAGCTATACAAGGTAAAATCTGCACCACTGATTATTCCATCCAAAATTAAATTTTTCAAAAAACTGTACGATGACGTTTAGAAAATTGGATTAAATAGCTAATAAATTGGAAGAAATAGATCTGTAATGTATCTGTGCTATACGCTATTGGTTCTCGATACATAAATAGCAATCTTCATGTCTTCATTCGCTATTCTAGAATAAGGGGACTTAATAAGGCCTCTTTCACACTTGCGTTCTGAGGATCCGGCAGGCACTTCCGTCCCGCCGGATCCATCAGAACGCAAGTCACCTAAGCATTTGAAGACTGATCAGGATCCTGATCAGTCTTCTAATGCTTTCAGGTTACTATAGCAGCCAGGACGCTATTAAAGTCCTGGTTGCCATAGTAGGAGCGGGAGAGGGAGCGGTATACTTACAGTCCGTTCGGCTCCCGGGCGCTCCCGAATGAGCGTCAGAGCGCCCTCATGGATCACGTGATCCATGCGATCACGTGATCCATGCGTGTGGGGCGCCCTGGCGTCACTCTGGAGCACCCGGGAGCCGCACGGATGGTAAGTATACTGCTCCCCGCTCCCCACTACATTTTACCATGGCAACCAGGACTTTAGCGTCCTGGCTGCCATGGTAACAGTGAGAAAAAGCTAAACGTCGGATCCGGCGATGCGCCGAAACTACGTTTAGCTTAAGGCCCGGATCCGGATTAATGCACTTCAATGGGCATTAATTCCGGATCTGGCGTTACGGCATGTCTTCCGGATTTTTGGACGGAGACAAATCCGCAGCATGCTGCGCTTTTGTCAACGTCCAAAAAACGTTCACATACTGAACGGAAGACATCCTGATGCATCCTGAACGGATTTCTCTCCATTCAGGATGCATTAGGATAATCCTGATCAGTATCTTTCCGTCCTAGAGCCCCGAGGACGGAACTCTAGGACGGAAAGCAAAAACGCTAGTCTGAAAGAGCCCTAAGACTAGAGAGACTTTAGGTGTATAATAAATAATGCAAATGAAAACTAGAGCAGCCAGCATTGCCGATGTTCTTTCAAAATGTGAAATCAAGACCCCAAGTTCAGATGAGCAACTGCAGTTTAATGCATCTCCCCTTTTATAGCTCAATGCTGGAGTTTTTAAATGGGCAACTCCACAAAAAGTATGAATATGCAGTAAACAGAACATTTTAAATATACACATGCGATTTAGACTCCTGTCTTCGTCCCTCCTGCGCTGGTGGTTCATCTGCCTAAGAGGCATCGGCCTCTACATAACTTAGGTGGACTTTACACTTGTCTAAATCTTTCCAGCTTCCTTGTTGGCGGAGATTTATACCTAACCTAAAACAGGCATAGAAAATGATAAATGAGACGAACCTGAAGTCTGCTCTTTTCATCTCCCACACCATGGTCCGTTTTTTAGACCTGGCATGAGCAGCGAAAAAAATGACAAAGTTGCAGATTGCAGCACAAATAACCTTTGCCCCACAATCTGTGACAGATATATGCTAAAGCGTGGCGTATATATGTTCGGAAATGCCCCCCATAGTTCGTACATGTATATATTTGTAAAATAGTTTTTTTTCCCCATTGCACCCTGTGATTTATCCTCCTGATTCACCTTCTACTGCATTTAGTAGTGGACCAACATGCTCACTAGCTTCCCTGCACGCTTCCCCTCTACTCTGTGCCGGCATAGTGATCTCATAGTGAAGTTATAACTTTCAAACATTCATCTCTACTAGAGAAAGGAGATGGACACCTCCTAGTAATACCCTAATCAAAGTCCAGACTATCTACCAGTATAAATAGACCAGAGGTAGGTGAGTTCATACACAGGAATACCTAGTGCCCTAACTCACCCTATAGGACCCTGGTACTAATGTCAGGACTCAGACAACCTGTTCCTCCAAAAGGAAGGACGAACAGGAGTCTCCCTCAGGCCTTAATATAAATGACAGGGAAATGCAACACACAAAATAACCCAAACAAAATACAAAAGGGAAAGAAAACACAACTTCAAGTGGCTATGGCAGCACCAGAAACTCAGCCGAGATCCACACACCAGCTATCCACAACTCCAGCAGAAGCTATAAACCGCATAGCATAGTGGGAGAAACAACAATAAATAGAGAAGGTTAAATGACCATAATAGCCACACTTGGGGAAAGAAGGTGTGGCAAGCACCAGAAACAACACAGACGTAATTTGATCCAAAAAGAAAACATGTCACATCAAACCACGTGTTAACAGTCTCACCGATCTCCTGCCACCTGTCACGGGAACGTCCGTGACAGTACCCCCTTTCTACAGGTGACCTCAAGGGCACCCAGGACTAACCTTATCCGGATGAAACCTGTGAAAGGCTTTCACCAAACAACTGGCATTCATGTCAGATGCCGATGCCCACATCCTCTTTTCTGGTCCATAACGCTTCCAGTGAACAAGATACTGAAGAGATCTACGGAAAACTCGAGAGTCAATAATCTTGGCGATCTGAAATTACAAACTGCCGTCCACCATGACAGGAGTGGGTGGCAAGGGGGACGAATCCAAAGGTTTAACATATCTGTTCAACAAAGATTTGTAAAAAACATTATGAATTTTCAGAGCCTGAGGAAGTTCAAGATGAAAAGCTACAGGATTAATAATGGCAGTGATCTTATATGGACCAATAAACCTTGGATCCAACTTCCAAGAAGGAACCTTCAGCTTAATATTTCTTGTGGACAGCCACTCAAAATCACCCACACTTAGGTCCGGACCATTCATACGTTTCCTGTCAGCTACACGTTTATACTTGTTGCTCATATTCATCAAGTTATTTTGAATTTTCTGCCATATAGAAGACAATGATAACGAAATATGTTGCTCCTCAGGGATACCGGAAGAATCCGAGCCAGAGAATGTGCCAAATTGTGGGAGAAACCCATATGCCCCAAAAAATGGCGACTTACCAGTGGACTCCTGTCTACGTTTGTTTATGGCAAACTCTGCCAAAGACAAAAATGAGGACCATTCCTCCTGGTTCTCAGAGACAAAACATCTTAAATAAGTCTCCATACTCTGATTAGTGCACTCCGTCTGTCCATTCGTCTGAGGATGAAAGGCAGAAGAAAAAGACAGATGCACCTCCAGCCGAGTACAGAACGCCTTCCAGAATCTGGACACAAACTGAGTCTCACAATCCGAGACCACGTCAGAGGGAATGCCATGGAGTTTCACATTGTTGTCAACAAACACTTGCGTAAATGTTTTCCCATTAAGTAGGCCAGGCATTGCTATAAAGTGCACCATTTTACTAAAATGATCAACTACTACCAGAATAACTGTCTTTCCAGACGAATTAGGCAGATCAGTAATAAAATCCATAGACAAGTGAATCCATGGTATGGACGGTATGGGCAACGGAAGTAGAGATGCAGAAGGTCGAGTATGTGTCACCTTAGTGCGTGCACAGATACTACTGGCCGACACATAGTCCTCAACATGCTTAGGCAACTCCGGTCACCAGAATCTACGAGAGATGAGGTTGGCAGTGGATCTACTCCCAGGGTGTTCCGTAACCGTACAGTAATGTTCCTCAAACACCTTATGACGCAATTCTGATGGAACAAACAATGTCACAGAGGGCAAGACTCCGGTGCATCACCCTGAGCCTCTAACATCTTCACCTCTAGGTCAGGGTAAAAGCGGATATCACCACCCCTCCGACAGTGTCAGACTTGGATTTTCAAAATCACCACCTCCAGGAAAACTACATGACAAGGCATCTGCCTTGACGTTCTTAACCCCAGGACGATAAGTGACAATTAAATTTATTCTGGTAAAAATCAAAGACCATCTGGCCTGCCTTGGGCTTAGTCATTTAGCCGACTCCAGGTAAGCCAGATTTTTGTGATCTGTGAACACTTTGATCGGATGAATCGCCCCTTCCAATTAATGACGCCACTCCTCAAAAGCCAACTTAATGGCCAGCAACTCTCTGTTACCCACATCATAATTTCTCTCTGCGGCGGAGAGTTTTTTTTTAGAGAAAAATGCACATGGGCGCCAGGTACCAGGTGACGGGCCCTGTGATAAGACTTTTCCTACTCCCACCTCTGACGTGTCAACTTCCACAATGAAAGGTTGTGATACATCTGGCTGCACAATATAGGGGCAGAAGCAAAGCACTCCTTAACCCCAGAAAAGGCTTGCAATGCCGAATCAGACCACACTGAGACATCTATCCCTTTCTTAGTCATGTAAGTTAAGGGTTTCACCACTGTTGAATAGTTCTGAATACATTCAGCCTTCAGATTTTGGGTCGATCTCAGTCCAATACAGCACGGATTTTCTCTGGATCCCTTCGAAAACCTGAAGATGACAGCAGGTAGCCCAAGAATTGCATCTCATGTACAGCAAAAACACACTTCTCTAATCTTGCATACAATTTATTATCTCTTAGGATCTGTAAAACCTGTCTCAACATGATCCTGATGAGTCTCCACGCCGGGAGAATAAATTAGTATGTCATTCAAATACATGACAACAAACCTCCCCACCAGGTGAGGAAAAATGTCATTCACAGAGTGCTGTAAAACCGCAGGAGCATTGGTCAACCCAAAAGGCATGACCAGGTTCTTAAAGTGACCCTCTGGGGTAATAAAAGCCATCTTCCATTTATCCCCTTCCTTGATCCTGACCAGAATCTATGCCCCCCTTAAGTCCAACTTGGAGAATACCTTGGCATCAACAATCTGGTTAAACAAATCAAGAATCAAAGGAAGGGGGTAAGGATCACGGACAGTAATCCGATTGAGCTCATGGAAATCCAGACATGGCCTAAGAGTTCCATCCTTTTTTTAACAAAGAAAAACCCTGCTGCCACTGGAGATTTGGAAGGTCTCATGTGTCCTTTACCGAAACTCTTGGTAATATACTCTCTCGTGGCCATTCTTTTTGGTCCAGAAAGGTTATGCAACCTAGATTTGGGCAATTTAGCTCCGGGAATAAGGTTGATAGGACAATCATATTCCCAATGTGGAGGTAAATCCTGGCATCCACTTTCAGAAAATACATTGGCAAAATCAGATATAAAAGAGGGTAATGTTTTAGTGGTTAAAGCAGAAAAAGATGTACGGTATTTAGACAACTGTCAATGCAATAGTCACCCTAATCCAGAATCTATCTAGCTTGCCAATCGATGGTTGGATTGTCTATACAAAAGATAAGTGACTACCTGTGAACTTGGCAAGTCCGCTCCCCGCCCGCATTTTGTTTCCATTTATGGAAGAATAAAGATCCTCTGATATCAGCTTTTGTGAGTGCCGCATCTTTATCTAACTACTTTTCACGTGTGAGGATTTACCTGGACTCGACTGCTGAGCACCACTGCTGAGCATTGTCGACTGGTTCGCCTGGGCATCTGCTTTTGTGAGTGCCACATCTTTATCTATCTACTTTTCACGTGTGATGGTTGAATTGTGCTTTCTTAACCACGGTAAACCCAGAACCAACACAACCCTCCAACACAAAATACGAGATCAGTTCCTGATGAATGTTACCCACTCTTAATCGGATGTTATGCACCATCTGAGATAAACATGTCATGCCACTTAGAGGTGCAGAATCAATAGCAAAAATTGAAATATTTTTCTCTAATGCACTTGAAGAAAACCCGTGCATACGAATGAACTGAGCATCAATCAGGTTCACCCCTGCCCCACTGTCGATGAACACTTCAATCTCCACAGTCTTGGTCTCTAGCGTCACCTCGGCAGTCAGGAGAAATCGGTACTACCAGTCAAAGGCAAATGCACGTTCTCTGACTCTCTTCTCATCCCTCCAAGAGTCAGATGGGAATTAGACTGAATCCATGGACATACATAGATAAAATGTCCCTTTTGTCCGCAAAAAAACACACTCCTTCCTACGACTATTACGCTTAAAAGCAGATCCAGGAGTAGCTCCACGTAAATTGCATGGGTTCGATCCCCAGACAAAAACCCAGGAGTATCTTTACCCAAAGTGTCAGAGGAAGACGATACGTCCTGAGAGAGTGGGGGCCCCTAGATCTCTCTCTCAGGCATCTATCAATGCGTACTGCAAGAGGCATAGCGGCTTCCAGAGACTCAGGATTCTAATAAAAGACCAAAGCGTCCTTCAGCCTCTCTGATAATCTCTGACAAAACTGACTATGGAGAGCCGAATCGTTCCACTGAGTATCCGTAGCCCACCTCCTAAACTCAGAGCAATAGATGTCAGCAGAACACTCTCCCTGACAAAGGCCATGTAGCTTGGTCTCGGCCAGGGAGGTCCGATCCAGGTCATCATAGATGAGACCCAGAGCTTTGAAAAATTAATCCACCGACCGGAAAGACTGCGATCCGGTCGGCAGAGAAAAAGCCCATGACTGAGCATCCCCTTTAACCTCTTAAGGACACAGGGCGTACATGTACGCCCTAGCGTCCTGGTACTTGAGGACTCAGGGCGTACATGTACGCCCTGAGAAGATCCGATCACCGCTGCGCACGTGGCGGTGATCGGAACAGGATGCCTGCTGAAATCATTCAGCAGGCATCCTGTGACATGCTGCGAGGGTCCTGTGACCCCCCGTGTCGGCGATCGCAACAAACCGCAGGTCAATTCAGACCTGCGGTTTGCTGAGCTATCTGTAGTCTCTGATCCCCGCGGTCTGTGACGGCGGGGATCAGAGACTAAAATCTGCCCCTTATTGTAAATTTTAACCCCCCCCCTGCACCCCGCCATCTTAGTGTCCCCCTAATTTGCGGGGGATTTGCGGGCGGTGCTGCGGGTGGGGCGGCGCGGGAGCGATCCCCGCCCGCCTCCACTCAATGCATTTCCCTGGTGTCTAGTGGGTATAGCAGGGGTCAGCACATGCTGACCCCCTGCTATAAAGTGCTGACATCTGTGCTGCAGATGTCAGCAGTTTAACCCCTTCTATACCGCGGTCCGTACGGACCGCGGTATAGAAGGTGTTAACATGGAGGGAGCTCCCTCCCTCTCCCATCGAGGGCTGCCGTACCCTTGCAGCCCCCGATGGGATAGGATGGTAGAGGAGGGAGCTCATCTCTCTTCCCATCACCCGCTGCTCTGTAATGGCAGCGGGTGATGAGCTCACCATGGCAGCAGGACGCTTTCAGAAGCGTCCTGCTTGCCATGTGTTGTAGCTCTGGTCAGACTTCTGCTAAAGGCAGAAGTCTGACCAGGCTGATGAAAAGTAAAAAAATACAGTGCAGTACACTATATAGTGTACTGTTCTGTATTATATAGACACCAGATCCACTGGATCTACAAGAACCAAGTGGGTCTGGGTCAAAAAAATGTCAAAAAGTGAAAAAAATCAGAAAAATACAGATCACTGAATAAAAATTAAAAAAAAACAAATAAACTACACATATTAGGTATTGCCGCGTCCGTAAAAATCTCCTCTATAAAAATATCACGTGAACCTAACCCCTCACGCAAATACCGTAAAAAAATCACAAAAAAATGGTGTAAAAGCCATTTTTGTCACCTTACATCACAAAAAGTGTAATACCAAGTGATCAAAAAGGCGTATGCCTCCCAAAATAGTACCAATAAAACCGCCATCTCATCCCGCAAAAATGAGTCCTTATATAGGACAATCGCCCAAAAAAATAAAAAAATATGGCTCTCAGACTATGGAGACACTAAAACATAATTTTTTTTTCTAAAATGCTATTATTGTGTTAAAGTAAAATAAATAAATAAAAAGTATACATATTATGTATCGCCGCGTCCGTAAAACCTGCTCTATAAAAATATCACATTATCTAACCCCTCAGGTAAATACTGTTAAAAAATAAAATAAAAACAATGTAAAAAAAAAAACATTTGTCATCTCACATCTCAAAAACTGTAATAGCAAGCGATCAAAAAGTTATATGCACCCAAAAATAGTGCCAATCAAACCGTCATCTCATCCCGCAAAAAATGATACCCCACATAGGACAATCACCCCCCAAAAAAAAAAAAAAAATAGGGCTCTCAGACTATGGAGACACTAAAACATGATTTGTTTTGTTTTAAAAAATGATAATATTGTGTAAAACTTAAATAAATAAATAAAAGTATACATATTTGGTATCGGCGCGTCCGTCGCAACCTGCTCTATAAAATAACACATCACCAGAACCCCTCAGGTGAACACAAAAAAAAAAAAAAAATACGGTGTCAAGAGCCATTTTGTCACCTTACATCACAAAAAGTGTAATAGCAGGCGACCAAAATGTCATATGCACCCCAAGATAGTTCAAATCAAACCGCCATCTCATCCCGCAAAAAATGAGCCCCTACATAAGACAGTCGCCCAAAAAATAAAAAAATATATGGCTTTCAGAATGTAGAAGACACTAAAAAAATCTTTTTTCAAAAATGCTTTATTATGTAAAACTGAAACAAAACCCCCAAAAAGTAGCCATATTTGGTATTGCCGCGTCCGTAGCAACCTGCTCTATAGAAATAGCACACAATCTAACCTGTCAGTTCAACGATGTAAATAACAAAAAATAAAAGCGGTCCGAAAATAGCTATTTTTTGCAAATTTTCCATTTTAATCAATTTTTCCAGTAAAAAAGCAAGGGTTAACAGCCAAACAAAACTCAATATATATTGCCCCGATTCTCTAGTTTGCAGAAACACCCCATATGTGGTCGTAAACTGCTGTATGGCCAAACGGCAGGAGCGTAGAAGGAAGGGAACGCCATATGGTTTTTGGAAGGCAGATTTTGCTGGACTGGTTATTTGACACCATGTCCCATTTGAAGCCCCCTGATGCACCCCTACAGTAGAAACTCCAAAAAAGTGACCCCATTTTGGAAAGTACGGGATAAGTTGGCAGTTTTGTTTGTATTATTTTAGGGTAAATATGATTTTTGGTTGCTCTATATTACACTTTTTTTGAGGCAAGGTAACAGAAAATAGAAATTCTGAAATTTCATCTCCATTTGCCAATAACTCTTGTGGAACACCTAAAGGGTTAACAAAGTTTGTAAAATCAGTTTTGAATACCTTGAGGGGTGTACTTTCTTAGATGGAGTCACTTTTTGGAGATTCTACTCTAGGGGTGCATCTGGGGGCTTCAAATGGGACATGGTGTCAAAAATCCAGTCCAGCAAAATCCGCCTTCCAAAAACCATATGGCGTTCCCTTACTTCTGTGCCCTGCCGTTTGGCCATACAGCAGTTTACGACCACATATGGGGTGTTTCTGAAAACTACAGAATCAGGGCAATAAAAATTGTGTTTTGTTTGGCTGTTAACCCTTGCTTTGTTACTGGAAAAAATGGATTCAAACGGAAAATTTTCCAAAAATCTAAATTCTGAAATTTTATCTCCATTTGCCATTAACTCTTGTGGAAAACCTAAAGGGTTAATGACGTTTGTAAAATCAGTTTTGAATACCTTGAGGGTGTAGTTTCTAGAATGGGGTCATTTTTGGATGGTTTCTATTATGTAAGCCTCACAAAGTGACTTCAGACCTGAACTGGTCCCTAAAAAGTGGGTTTTTGAAAATTTCTGAAAAATTTCAAGATTTGCTTCTAAACTTCTAAGCCTTGTAACGTCCCCAAAAAATAAAATGGCATTCCCAAAATGATTGATACATGAAGTAGACATATGGGAATGTAAATCAATAACTTTTTGGGCGGTATTACTATGTATTATAGAAGTAGAAAGTGAAACTTGGAAAATTGCTAATTTTTCCAAATTTTTAGTAAATTTGATATTTTTTATAAATAAAAATAAAAATTTTCGACTAAATTTTACCAGTGTCATGAAGTACAATATGTGACGAAAAAACAATCTCAAAATGGCCTGGATAAGTAAAAGCGTTTTAAAGTTATCACCACATAAAGTGACACTGGTCAGATTTGCAAAAAATGGCCGAGTCCTTTAGGTGAAATAGGGCTGAGTCCTTAAGGGGTTAAGCTACAAAATAACCACACCAACTCTCCAATTTGTCAACGTAGCCTAAAATACAATTTGCACGCCTCCCTAAACAAAATAAAATTATCACTTCCCCCAGAGAATCTTTAGGCTCGAGACAGGCCTGGTAACCACCACCACCACTAGGACCAACAGCCTGTGGTCTCTGGATCTGCGAGACGGTCGTGCGGAGGTCAGCTACCCCCAAAGACAGCTCCTGCAGCTGTCCGGCCAGTGCAGCAATAGCATCTATGGCTGTACTGAAATAAGCAAAAAAATTACGGTTTTGGCGGTTTATAATTTCACGTTTGGGTGTGGGAGGGAAACACCACACCAAACATAGGAGGGAAAGGGGTGTGGGAATAAGGCTTGGAAACTAGGGAAAGGAGATGGACACCTCCTAGTAAAACCCTAATCAAAGTCCTGACTAATCACTAGTATGAACAGACCACAGAGGTAGGTGACTTCATACACAGGAATACCTAGTGTCCTAACTCACCCTATAGGACCCTGGTACTAATGTCAGGACTGAGACAACCTGTTTCTCCAAAAGGAAGGACGAACAGGAGTCTCCCTCAGGCCTTAATACAAATGACAGGGAAATGCAACACACACTTAACTCCGAGTGGTTATGGCAGCACCAGGAACTCAGTCGAGATCCACACACGAGCTATCCACAACTCCAATAGAAGCTATAAACCGCATAGCATAGTGGGAGAAACAACAATAAATAGAGAAGGTTAAATGACTATAATAGCCACACCTGGGAAAGAAGGTGTGTCAAGCACCAGAAACAGCACAGACGTCATTTCATCCAAACGAAAAACGTCTCAGATCAAACCACGTGTTGCAAATCTCACCGATCTCCTTCCACCTGTCGCAGAAACATCCGTGACAGAAGGTGCTTGATGAGCTGCTGCCCATGCACATAAAGGAAAAAAATTCCTCCAGGTAAGCAGATAAGTGAATAAAAGGGCATATCCTCTTATTATAGTTGACATATAGAATTAATCTATGTAAAAGTTTAATAACTTTGTAAATACATATTGTCATGTTAGGTAGGAAATAGTGCAGCCCTGTACTTCCACCCACACCACTATCCCTACCTACATGGACGATCCATCCTAAATGATGACCCCAACTGGTCGACGGTCCCTGACTGAACTAAGTACAGGAGCTTAACCACTTCCCGACCGCCTAACGCACTAGCTGCGTTCTCGCGGATCGGGCTGTTCTGGGCGCCGCAGAAGTGCGTCATCTCGCGAGGCGCGAGATTTCCTGTGAGCGCGCGCACGCGTTCACAGTAGCGCGTCTCAGGAGTTTAACTACAGCCTGCCAGCGATGATCCATCGCTGGCAGGCTGCTAAATGCGATATAAATCGCATCAAACAAGTATATCAGACGCTGTTTTGTGAACAGCGTCTGATATCCTGCTACCTGGTCCTCTGGTGGTCCCATTTGCTGGGATCGACCACCAGAGGACCAGGTAACTATAGTAAAGTTGCACCAAACACTGCACTAACCCCCCACCCCCACCCTCACCTATTAACCCCTTGATCACCCCATCTAGACCCCCTGATCACCCCCTGTCATTGATCACACCCCTTGTAAGGCTCCATTCAGACGTCCATATGTGTTTTGCGGATCCGTGGATTCACGGATCCGCGGATCAGATCGCGGATCTGCGGATCCACAGATCCTCAAAACACGGACACCGGCAATGAGCTTTCCGCATTTTGCAGATCCGCACATTGCCAGAACTATATAGAAAATGCTTTTTCTTGTCCGCAGTGCGGACAAGAATAGGACATGTTCTATATTTTTGCGGAACGGACGTGCAGACCCGAGCGCGGATCCGTAATTCCGGATCCGAGCGGGACAAAGTCTGTCCCCATAGAAATGAATGGGTCCGCAATTCCGTTCCGCAAACAGAATTGCGGACGTGTGAATGGGGCATAAGGGTCCCTTATCACCGCCAGTTAGTTAGCTACTTGTTAGGTAGCTAGCGCCCAGCCCACCGCACCGCAGTCACTGATTTTGGCAGAGATTTTTCATCCACATTGATGATGCGAATGAATAAATCTGTGCCGTTCATTTTTTTTTTCAGCGCAGAGGCTGAACGGAAAAAAAATCTCATTACCCGTATGCTCAATATAAGGAGAATCGCAGAAACTCCTAATGCTGGCCATACGTGTAATGATTGCGGAGACCCTCAAATGCCAGGACAGTATAAACACCCCACAAGTGACCCCATTTTTAGAAAGAAGACACCCCAAGGTATTCCGTGAGGGGTATGGCGAGTTCATGCAAAATTTTATTTTTGTCACAAGTTAGTGGAATATGAGACTTTGTAAAAAATAAAAATAAAAATCAATTTCCGCTAACTTGTGCCAAAAATTTTTTTCTGTGAACTCGCCATGCCCCTCACGGAATACCTTGGGTGTCTCTTTCACAATGGGGTCACTTGTGAGGTATTCTACTGCCCTGGCATTTAAGGGGCCCTAAGCGTGAGAATCCAAATGCGTAAAAATGCCCTGTGAAATCCTAAAGGTACTCATTGGAATTAGGGCCCCTTTGCGCATCTTGGCTGCAAAAAGTGGCACACATGTGGTATCACCGTACTCAGGAGAAGTAGGGCAATGTGTTTTGGGGTGTATTTTTATATATTCCCATGCTGGGTGAGAGAAATATCTCTGTAAATGACAACTTTTTAAATTTTTTATTCAAAGTTGTCAATTTACAGAGATATTTCTCTCACCCAACATGGTATATGTAAAATACACCCCAAACACATTGCCTACTGTCCTGAGTGCGGCGATACCACATAAGTGACACTTTTTGCAGCCAAGATACGCAAAGAGCTAAGTTCAATGAGTACCCTAGGAGGGCATTGTTACGCATTTTCTCTCACGCTTTAGGGCCCCTAAATGCCAGAGGCAGTATAAATACCCCACATGTGACCCCATTTTGGAAGAAGACACCCCAAGGTATTCGCTGAGGGGCATAGTGAGTCCATGAAAAATTAAACTTTTTGTCAAAAGTTAGCGGAAAGTGAGACTTTGTGAGAAAAACTATAAAAAAATCAATTTCCACTAACTTGTGCCAAAAAAAAAATTTCTATCAACTCGCCATGCCCCTCATGGAATACCTTGGGCTGTCTTCTTTCCAAAATGAAGGTCACATGTGAGTATTATACTGCCCTGGCATTTTAAGAGCCCCTAAAGCGCGAGAAGAAAAATGCGTAAAATGCCCTCCTAAAGGTACTCATTGGAATTTGGGCCCCTTTGCGCATCTTGGCTGCAAAAAGTGTCACTTATGTGGTATCACCGTACTCAGGACAAGTAGGGCAATGTGTTTTGGGGTGTATTTTTACATATACCCATGCTGGGTGAAGAAATATCTCTGTAAATTGACAACTTTGAATAAAAAAATTTAAAAGTTGTCATTTACAGAGATATTCTCTCACCCAGCATGGGAATATATAAAAATACACCCCAAACACATTGCCCTACTTCTCCGAGTACGGTGATACCACATGGTGACACTTTTGCAGCCAAGATGCGCAAAGGCCTAAAACCAATGAATACCTTTAGGATTTCACAGGGCATTGTTACGCATTTGGATTCTCACGCTTTAGGTTCCCTAAAATGCCAGGGCAGTATAAATACCCCACAAGTGACCCCATTGTGGAAAGAAGACACCCCAAGGTATTCTGTGAGGGGCATGGCGAGTTCACAGAAATTTTTTTGACACAAGTTAGCGGAAGTTGATATATATTTTTATTATTTTTTTTACAAAGTCTCATATTCCACTAACTTGTGACAAAAATAAAATTTTACATGAACTCACCATACTCCTTACGGAATACCTTGGGGTGTCTTCTTTCTAAATGGTCATATGTGGGATATTTACTACTGCCCTGGCATTTTAGAAGCCCTAAAGCGTGAGAAGAAGTCTGGAATCCAAATGCGTAAAAATGCCCTGTGAAATCCTAAAGGTACTCATTGGAATTAGGGCGCCTTTGCGCACCCAGGCTGCAAAAAGTGTCACTCATGTGGTATCGCCGTACTCAGGAGAAGTAGGGCAATGTGTTTTAGGGGGTGTATTTTTATATATACCCATACTTTGTGTGAGAAATATCTCTGTAAATGACAACTTTTTAATTTTTTTATACAAAGTTGTCAGTTTACAGAGATATTTCTCTCTAACTATGGGTATATGTAAAATACACCCCAAACACATTGCCTACTTCTACTCTGAGTCTGGCATACCATGATGTTACTTTGCAGCCTGAAGTCACAAGGAGCCCAAATTCAGCAGTACCTTTAGGCTTACATGGCTGCTCACAATTAGTCCGCCCAAAATGCCAGAACAGTAAACACACCCCACAAATGACCCCATTTCGGAAAGTAGACACCCCAAGGTATTCACAGAGGGGCATAGTGAGCCCGTCTGAGATTTTATTTTTGCCAGAAGTTAGCAGAAATGGAAACTTTATTATATATTTTTTCCTCAGAAAGTGTCATTTTCCGCTAACTTGTGAAAAAAAATGAAATGATACATGAACTCACCATGCCCCTCCGTGAATACTTTGGGGTGTCTTCTATCTAAAATGGTGTGATTTGGGGGTATTTATACTTTCCTGGCATTCTAGCACCTGAAGAAACATGACAGGTGCTCAGAAAGTCAGAGCTGCTTCAAAATGCCGAAATTCACTTTTTGCACCATAGTTTGTAAACGCTATAACTTTTACCCAAACCAATAAATATACACTTATTGGATTTTTTATCAAAGACATGTAGAACAATAAATTTAGAGAAAAATTTATATACAAATGTAGTTTTTAAAAAAATTTTACAACAGAAAAGTGAAAAATGTCATTTTTGCAAAAATGTCGTTAAATTTTGATTAATAGCAAAAAAAGTAAAAATGTCAGCAACAATGAAATACCACCAAATGAAAGCTCTATTAGTGAGAAGAAAAGGAGGTAAAATTCATTTGGGTGGTAAGTTGCATGACGGAGCAATAAACAGTGAAAGTAGTGTAGTGCAGAATTGTAAAAAGTGGCCTGGTCATTAAGGGTGTTTAAGCTAGGGGGCTGAACAAAAGAGATACAAATACCAGCTGTCAAAGACAGAATCAGAAGGTAGAATATCAGAGTCAAAACAAGATATATTCACAGTCAAATAGCAGGTAGGGTCTATACAGAGGCAGCATCAAATATGATCAGCAGTCGAGAGTAAGGTCCAGAGTCAAAGCAGAGTGCCAAGATCTGAAAGTTCCAAACTGTACAAATGTTGTGGCAATGAAGACAAATTATAGGCACTTCTTGCCAGCTGCTGCCTTTTAAATCTCCCACTGACAGAAGACATGGCGTCAGCACCGAGCCTGATTGAACCGGCGTCCTGCCCTGACGGGCTCACCAGCAGCTGTCAGTGGGGCTGGTTGTCACAGCAATGTGTGACCCCTTCTGCTCCTCAACAGAGAGGCCACCAGAATCAACACGGATGCGGACAAGTAAGTACATGGCACATATATTATTTTACCTATTAATCCTGACTTACAGCCTATATTAGGCTCCAGAACTGCATTAATAGGTTTTTGTGGTT